>JAXISO010000100.1:0-141340 GCA_036785465.1 Colletotrichum agaves | reverse complement strand
TAATATTTAATTTATTAATTATAATAGAGGAATATAATTACTAGAGAGTAGTAACTTAATATTATCCTACTATAGAGACTCTAGTAGCTCCTAAATTTAGTATAATTCCCTAAAAAACTTCTTTAAAGTATTATTTATTAAGGGTAAATAATTAGGTAGAATAGGGGTTTCTAGGTAAAATAAGTTAGGTAGGCTAAAGTAGGGGGTCTTTAGTCTTTATAATTAGATTAATCTTTATAACTATATAGAAAGTTACTTAATTTAGTAGTATTATTATTAATTTATTACTATTAATTATAAAAGTAAAGTCCACAAAATAAATAGTAAAATTACCTAGGGGAGGGGATATAAATTTAAATTAATCCTAGTAATAGTATTATAAGTACTATTAGACCTCATTATTAGAGTTAAATTCATTATTATTATTATTTATACTATTAGTATTATTATTACCTTTATAATAAGTAAGGAAAGTACTAAATTCATTTTCTATTATATTATAAAAGTACCTAGACTTAAATCTACTAAATTCTAATATTTTCTTAGCTTTAGAGTATTTCTACATTTAGTACCCTAGTTTACTACAAGTCCAGTATTTTCTTATATTATTATAGGAATTACTTCTATTCCTATATATTAGGTAGTATTAGTTTAACTAATCTCCATGGGAATGAGGTTGAAATTTATAGTTACTACTTCCCCTGAAGTTCTAGTTATTATTACTCTAAAAATATTTATCTATATATATTTAATTATACTTTTCCTAGTTATTATAATTAGTAATAAATTAGGATAATTTATTATTTAATTATAAAATTATATTAATAGTGAATTAAAGGGAGTTAAATAAGCCTTATATTATAATAGGGGGGTTATAAAGGGTAAGTTCACATTCCCATATACCTTAGTAGGCTTTAATAACCTTATTTCTTAATAGTAGCTTACTATTAAACTTAGGACTAAGTATAAGTTTTAAGGTAGTGAGAGTTTTAAATAATATCTCAAGGACCTTAAATTTAGGCTTTTTAGGGTATTAATAGAGGAGATTAATAAAAGTAATATTTTACTATATTATCTTATTAACTAATTAAAACTTCTCTATTTTAAAGTAACCCTTTATATTACTAATTATTTAATTAAAAATTAATAAAACTACTACTTCTATAATATTATAATAATATAAATCTTAGGTATTATTTTTTAATATAAAGAAGAAGACTTTAATATATTAATTAGGAGTAATACTAACTTTAGCATAATAATCCTTAAAAATAGTAAGTTTTATATTTATAATATTTAACTTACTACTATTATACTTTATATTCTTATTAATATAAAATTTAATAAGTATACTAAGTTAATAAGAAATAGGGGAGTCTAAAATAGACTATAAATAATAAAGTATAGAATATTATTTAATTAGAGGAGTAATTTAGGGCTTAAAAGTTATAAAAGGATTCTAAATAATATTTTAGCTTATAGTAACATTTTAAGGGGTAGTAGTAACTAGAGGGAGGGTTTAAGGGATATAGGTAGGAGAAACTAGGGCTAATAAGAGTCTTATTACTCTTATAGGGAGGGATTAGAGTAGAAGGGTAGAATAAATTATAATATTAGGAATAATTATTTCTTCCTAATTAATAGGCTCTATTAGTTCTTAATAGAATTTAGTATTTTTATTTTTATAAGTAATTAACTTAAGATAGGTATTTTTAATAATTTTAAAGTCCTTTTAAATTTATAAGTAATAATTAGGTTTAGTAATAGTCTTAGTAAGGTTTTCCTTAATAAAATCTCTATTATAATTAATAAAGATACCTTTATATAAGAGAAACTTTTAAAGAGCCTTAGTTATAAAACTATTTATATATTTAAAGGTATTTATATAGTCCTTAAAAATATTCTTAAAGTTAAACTATAATTACTTATTTTATAGGTTTTATTTAATAAATATACTAATATAATAAGTAGTAAAACTTATAATTTTAGTGGGGTTTATTTCCTTATTATTAAAGGTATATAAATAACTATATATTAAGTAGTTAATAAGGCCTTTAAACTTATTAGGAATAGGAATTAAGGACTTTTAGTATACTAGGCTAATAGGGGTATTAGGGGTAATTAATATAATACTTAGAAGAATAATAAAAGAAGATAAATTATAAGTAGACTAATATTAATATTATAAATATAAGTACCTTCCCTAGGCTATAGTTATTAAGGATTAATTTATTTAGTAAATGGATTATAAATACTAAATTTAAATATATTCACCTACTCTAATTATTACTTCTCTTCCTAAATAGGGGAACTTGGTCTTCCTAAAGAGGGAACTTAGTCTTTAACCCTAAAGAGGGGCTTCCTAAACAGGGAATTTCATAAGGAGGGGGTATTAAAGAAGAGTAGGAGGTTTTTATAATATTTATTTTTCCCTAGAAGAGCTTCCTAAAGAGGGAAAACTTAGTACTTTTAGTTTAAAAAGGGGCTTCCTAAAAAGGGGATTTAATTTAGCTAACTAGTCCCTAAAAGGGGTTAAAGGGTTCTTCTTAAAGAGGGGATTATTATAATTATTAATTAAGTTAAGGGAAAAATAATAATAAATAATAAATAGAGAAGTAAATTAATAAATAATTATTTAGTTTAAGGGTTAATACTTATTATATACTCTAATTAAATACTAATAAAAAGGGGTAATAATAGATAAACTAGTAGAATAGTTTAAGTAATTTAAAAGATTTAATATATACTATTTTAGCTTAGAAAAGTTAGGTACTACTAATATAGTTAATTAATAGTCCTATTAGATCTTTACTTATTAATAGAAGGCTATTTCCCTAAAGGTATTAACCTTTATTATAATAATAAATTAATTAATAAATTTATTAAATAATAATAAGGTTATAAAAGGGAGAGATTTAGGCTAGAGATAATAAGAGGGAGAGATTTAAAGTAGAAATTATAAAAGGGAGAGATTTAGTATAGAGATTATTATAAAAAGAAGGGAGTTTTTAGAGGTATAAGAGAGAGAGGAATTTAATACTAAATAATATAAAAAGTAGTAAATTAGGTAATTTAGTATAACTAACTAAATTAATAAAAAAGAGATTAAATAAGTTAAATTAATAAAAAAGAGGTTAAATAAGTTAAATATAATTATTATCCCTCTTAAGTATTTTAGAGAACTAGGAGAGGGCATACTACTATAGAATTACTACTTTATTATTACTATTTATAGTATATTTAACATATTATATAAATAATATAAAAAGGTAAATTATTATTAGTAATGGGTAGTTTTAGTATATATTTAGTATATTCTCTTATAAGATCTCTCTATAAAAGAGAAGAGATTTACTTATTTTTGAGGTTAAATAAGTTAAATCTTAGTGGGTATAATAGAATAACTTACTCTATAGTAAAGTGGATTAGTTAATTTATACTATCTCATGTAACTTACTCTATAGTGGTTTAGAGAGGAAGGGATTAAATTAATAATTTATTACTACTTAAATGAGTTAATTATTATTTAGAGGTATTCTTTATTACTAGTTATTTTAGAAGGGATAAATTATAAATAAGGGGTAAGGGAGGTAGAGGAATAAAGGGAGAAGTATAGAATTTAGTAGGATTAATAAGGGAGGGTAAGGATTATTAAGGATTATTAAGAGAGGAGAATAATTCTATTAAATCCAAGGTAAAAGAATAATTTTTAAAGCTATTATAGAATAGTTATAGAGGAGGTATAAATTATATACTTATAACTATTTAAAGGGTTAAGAGTATATAATATAGTAGGAATCTTATTAGTACTAAGGAGGATTAGAAACTTTATTTAAGTAGGGCTAATAAGGTTATTATAGGATAAACTAAGGTATTAACTATAAATTAGGGGATTTAAAACTTCACCTAATTAAAACATAATTTAATACTTTAGAGAGTAGAATATAAAAGGGGAGGCTAAATTATTACCTTCTAAATTTATTATCTCTATTAGTATAGTACTTAATTATAGAGGGAGGCTTAGAATTACTTTAGGATAAATATTATTTCTTTAATTTAGGAAGTAATAAACCTTACTAATTTATAGTTTATTATATTATAGTATAATAGTAAAGTTAATTACTAATTAGTATAGGATTTATTATATTAGTTAATTCTAATACTTTAGTAGTAGAAATAATAGGTCTACTATAGATAAAGTAAAAGTGGGTTAATTAAAATTAATTATTTAGAGAGGGAGGCCTTAAAGGAAGGAATAATATCTAGTTGAGGAGGGTTATATATAGTTACGTGTGGATTACGTGACTGCCTGTGTGACCGCTAAAGTATCCACTCTAAAGCCTTAGATTTATATAGGATCTAGTAATATAGGTGAATATCCTAATAAATTTACTTATAAAAAAATATATTAATAAGTATAAAAATAATAAAAAAAATAGAATATAAATTTATATATATTATATATTATATTTATTAAAAGAATATTAGAATTTTTTATTTATATTTTAAGTAATTAATTAAAGGTAAAAATAAGCTAGTATAAGTAATTATTATTATTAAAATCTACTTAATACTATATATTATAATTTAATAGAGTTTTTAATAATTACCTAATTATTATATATAGCCTATAGGCCTACTAGTATAACTTTACTAGTTAATTATAAATATTCTACTAAGTTATATAGAGCTCTAATACTACTACTTTTACTATTAATTATAATTATTATAAGGTTTATTTTATTCTATTTATAAGTTTATTAATTAATTTACTAATAATACTAGATAGGATCTTTTAAAGTACTAGGTGAATAGAGGAATAAAGGGACCTAAGGTAGTTATAATTAATATAGCCCTTTATTATTAAAACCCTTTATATATTATTATTATGAACTTATAAAAATAGGGTATAAACTTAGTAATAATTAATTAATATAATACTAATCTTCTTTTTTCTAAGAGTTAAGTAATTAGTATATTTATTACCCTAATTATAATATAATTTAATATAATAGTATTTACTAATTTTTAAGTATTTATTTATAGAGTAGTACTTAATAATAATAAAGTACTCTCCATAAGCCTATCTCTATATAGTATTGTGGGCCTCCTTGTATATATCCTATCTCTCTGTGAGAAGGTCATTCAGTAGTGGTGTATTGAGTACTATATTAATGAGGAAAATACTACGCGCGAGATTGTGAGATATAATAACCACAAATGATGCTAAAGTAGTTGAAGCCGCGAAAAATTGGGGCTTATATTGTATCCCAGCTAAATTTGGCGAAAAAATAGAGGGATCCCATGCATGCTGAAATTGGGGTGGGGTGGTGGCTGCTCGAAGGGCACATTACAGTCGCAATACCAAAAGTCTATAGTCGCAATAACCGGACTCAGCCCTAACAGTGTCCAGACCCCAATGGGCTCCTTTACTAACCGGCTCAAGTCCGAGTCTAGGCCGCTTGATGACAGATTTCTGCATAGGGTTGCATATTTGGCAGCTGCGTTGACGTTTTTCTGAGTGCTTAAGCAGTTGCCGGGTTCCAGGTGCCTGGTAGATGTCTTAGGGACCCCGGTCGGAATATATGCGAAGTCCTTTTGTCGTGGAGGGTACGAAACGCGAGGGTTCCATCACGACTCTTGGCTTTTAGACGCCCGGTTGAACCTCACTGCCAGACTCCATGGAAGTCTCCATTCTTTCTATGCGAGTTTTATCAGGCTCACTGCAGTCCCTCAAAGTTATCAATCACGTCGTCGTTTTCTGCAACAACTAACTAATCAACGCCAACGACCCCTCACCGCTACCGCCCTGGCCGCCGAACTTCTTCTCATCTGCGCAATGGACATCTGCACGCAGACGGAGACGATAGAGGCCCCGCCTCTGACCAAGGGCGTGCTGTATGTCACTGAGAACCACTGGACCATCCATAGGGAAATCATCATGCGACTTTATCGGGACGAGAACAGGTCGTTGAAGGAAGTGAAGCGAATCATGGAAAATGAGTACTTCTTGTACGCAACGTGAGTCCCCCCACGTTTTGTTGTCTGGCCGAGTTTCGAAGTCAACTTACAGCTTGGCATACCTAGGGAAAGGATGTACAGGACTCGCATCAAGCGCTGGGGTTCTCGGCAAGAAGCTCAAAGAAGCAGGAGTCCTCGCCATTCTCCAACTCAAGAAACAGCGCGACGCGGCTGGGAAAAAGTCTCGCTTCATGATTCGCGATCAGGAGGTCGGATGGGATCGCGTCCTCTCCTACCTGAAGCGCCGGCCCGACCTGCGAAAGCACCTCGGCTTCGCTGCCCACGAGCAGGACGTGGACTGGGATCGGGTCGTTCAGTATCTTGAACGGAGAACGGATCTGCAGAGGGATCCCAGCACCGCTCTGCTTTCAGAAATCACTTGCCGGACGCCTTCGCCGAGCCCGGAGTCCCACCGCCTGGTCGAGCCCGTCATCGAGCTGCACTTCGCCGACGATATCGTGCGGATGCTGAGAGACTTCCTCGACGGCGTTTTCGAAACTCGACACTGGGGTGTGGTCAACAACGTTCTCTGCTCCCGGGGGAAGATTGCCAGCCGCAAACGGCTGGACACGTGGTGCCTGGTCACGGAAGAAATATACGAGCTGTTCCGTCTCAACGAGATCCAGGCGGCGATCGACATGCTCCACGCAAAGTTCAACACGCTTAAGTGGATCATCAAGGACTTAGACCCGGAACTCGCCTTCGTCCACTGCTGCATCGTCCTCGGGCAGCCCAAGGAAATATCGGACGTGCTCATGCAGTACGTCTGCAAGATGTATGCGGTGGTACTAGGGGTACGACACCCCCTGACCCTGATCTAGAGAAGGCTGTGGAGGGTCACCGCCGACGACCGCGTCCACATCTTGAGCGCGGTTGTCAAGTACAGCTCGCGCCACCTGCAAGAGAGAATCGGTCTCCTCAACGTGACTATGAACTGGATACACGGCCTCCAGTCGCAACTCTTACAAAACAACGGCGACCTGGAGGGAAACGATTTCCAGCACATCGTGTCGGCGTACGACGGAGCTTCTGAAGATTATCTGCACAGGGGACTCTGGAAAGAAGCTTGCAAGTGTCTGTTCGAGCTCGCTGGGCTCCATCTTACCGCGCAGCGACCTGATCTGGCGAGGGAGGCGCTTGGGAAGGCCGACGCGGTGATGTTTGACATGGAACGAGGCGGCTACTCTAGCGACGCCGAGGAGTTGCTGATGTGGTCTTATGGGTCCATGGGCCAAATGAGTTTTAGTACGGTATCACTCAGCAGCTTAAAAAGGGACTTCTCCGCGAGATGCGAGTCTGCTGTTCAAAGTTACCAGCCGCAAGGGTTAGACTCCCTGTCGCTGCCACTACGTAGTTAGACATTTGTGAGATATTTGTGGGATGTTCAAATATACATCATCAGTGTTCAGTCAGCAACCAACCAACCCGGTCCATGATGGGTGAAGAACAGCGCATCGGGAGGCAACAAACTATCCCAATTGCCAGGCATCGATTGCTCCCCCACCACAAAGACCGAATCAAGGTCGAGCCTCATGTCCCTGTCGATCCTCTCCTGATCCTCCCTTTGCTCCTCAACCGGCTGGTCGCTTCCAGGTTGAGGAAGCGCATGCTCTGGAAGATACTCATACTTATCGAACCAGCCCGACTATCCGTCCGCGCTCGCTTCCGCGACGACTGCTCAGCCGGCCTCATGGGACCCGAAGGCAGCATCCCGGAGCGCCTCCGGCTTCCCTGGCTCAGTCGACGGGGATCGCAATTCCCACTTTCGTTGCAGCATCAACAAGAAGTCGCGAGACGTCTTGGCGCTCTCCCAGAACGACGACAGCTCATCCAAGGCGCGGGGAAGCAGATGCTGAGATGCGTCGCGGTCTCTGCCGTCTTCTTTCGCCGCCGACGAGACATGGAGGCGAAAATGGGGCTGATGGACGCCGAGAAGATTAGGTCGGGTCTGATGTACGATGGGGGCGGTGCGAAGGTCTTGAGCGGCCCAGAATGGTCCACTCAGCTTGCAGCCCGCTCGGCGTATTGGTGGTATTAGGACTGTGGATGTCTAATAAATCCCGCACACATTCGGAAGACCGAGTGCGACGTCTTTTGGTGCAATCTCCAACCTTGCCCAAGTATCCCGCTCAAGTGACAAGGCTCGCAAGTGAAATGATGACCGAATCCCGTTCGCGGCTCGTAACGACTCTACGCTCGTTCGTCGGAGGCGCCGTATTCAGACGCACCAGAACTTTGACAGTTAGCGAGCCCGCTAGGAATGTCAGAGAACAGATCAGCATAGAATGTCTCACGATACCAAAAGAAGAAGTCATATCCTTCTTGTCCACCAGGCTTGTTCCTAAGCCCCGGACTTTCTGTACATGTAGCATTATACGCCGAGGAGGGGAGTTCCTGGCTGCTCGCACGGTGCCGAAAGCATGAACCGCCTCGCAAAGGTTGAGTCGTTCGCCAATGCGACAGCGTCTTGTTGAGAAATTTGCAGAAACGGGACACGCATGTCAATGATCTCTGGCGCTGGAAGTGATTTGAAGAAGATTCGACATCACTGTCCGGCTTGTCTTAAAACCTGCCAACACAGCCCTAATCGTTTTGGTTCACACCCTAAATTTCTCGTGAGCTTTGACTGGAACTGCCGCGATGAGTATTTCGGGATTAGGGCCCGAGAACGTCAGATGTGAATATTTGCGAAATCTCATAGGATGATCGGAAACCATTTCCCGACGTCCCCACATTGCACAAGCTAGGATTCGAGCACTCAAATTGAAATGCCCTAGAGGCGTTGGCTTCAAGTCACCAGAATCGCCGTGTTTGTACTCATAGATTAGTACATCTTGGCCAGGAGAGATGTCGGTACCGTGCGGAAGATCGTTCGGGGTGGGTCCACCGAGGACCGGCCCCACCCGGAACTTAAACAAGCAATTCTGGCCGGTAGAAGAGGGCCCATTTCCTAACGGGATTCGCCAAATAATTCCCGCTCGAGACGTTTTTTGGTGACCCATCAATGATATAAGCCTCTGAAGAAATTCAAGAATCTATTCTGTTCTCTTTTCTGCTCGGAAGTATGTTGTGAAGCGCATGTCGGAATGTGGAGAGAGATGCCCAGCTCTTCACCTTGATAAATTATACCCCGCGTCTGCACCCCCACAGACAGAATCGGCTTCTTCAGATCTCCAGTTTCACAATTCTGCCAAGCTTCCGCTTTCGTTATTGAGATTGACAGAACGATAGACAGAATGACCATTCGAAACGGCCAGACGGACGGCAGTCGCTTCACCAGCGGATCGTCCGCACGTCTATTTTCGACAGCCGAAGCTTCAGCCATAGATGCCTTCGCAGCCACTTGCTCCCAGCAAGCAACATCGCACGACTACCCCTTAGCGGCATCTATCAAGAAGAACATTCCCATCTACAACCTCCCGCCATGGGCAGACCTCAGCGAAGACCAGCGCAGCGCCCTTCAGGACGAATGGTACCGCGTTCTCATCTCAGGCCCGGGCGTCTTTGTGACCAAGGGGCTGTACCGCGACAAGGCCCCGATCGAGGCCGCAAACGCGGCATTCGCTGCGATCATCGAGGAGGAGAAGAAGACGGGCGTCGCGAAGGGGGACCATTTCGCCAGCGCGGGCACGAACGACCGAATCTGGAACTCTTTCGGCAAGCACGGGCTTCGGGACCCGGCGTCTTTCGTCAAGTACTACTCGAACCCGTATCTCGGCCTCATCTCCAGCGCGTGGCTGGGACCGGGCTACCGCATCACGGCGCAGGTCAACAACACGAAGCCCGGTTCCGCAGCGCAGGTCTGCCACCGGGACTATCACGTTGGCTTTCAGACTGCCGAGGCCTCCGCAAAGCTTCCTCGCGCGATGCAGGTAGCCAGCCAGCTGCTCACCCTCCAAGGAGCCGTGGCCCACTCCGACGTTCCCGTCGAGAGCGGGCCGACGCGGCTCTTGCCATTCAGCCAAACATTTGAGCCCGGGTTCGTGTCGCATCGCCGCGAGGAATTCAACGAGTATTTCTTGAAGAACTACGTGGCGTTGCCTTTGGAGCTGGGCGATGGTCTTTTCTTTAATCCGGCGCTGTTCCATGCGGCGGGAAAGAACGAGTCAACGGACGTGTACAGAATGGCCAACCTTCTTCAAATAAGCAGTGCATTCGGCAAGCCGATGGAGGCGGTCAATGCCGTACCGTTGGTAGAGAGTACCTGGGAGCATCTGTCAAAGCTATACGAGCAACAGGGAATGAGCGACGAGGTGAAGTCTTTCTTGGCAGCAGTGGGTAACGGGTACCCTTTCCCTACCAACCTCGACGACAACCCGCCCAGAAATGAAGGCATGGCTCCAGAATCGGAACAAGACAACATCACCACCAGCCTCGTGGAGAAGAGGAGTACACAAGCGGCAGTAGACGCCTTGAACGAGCTACTTTTCAAGTCACAGGCATGACTGTAGCTGCACGTAGAGTATATATCCAAATTAAGAAGTGAGTTGCAATAAATTACTTTCTCGTTCCAACTTTCAGGCTGCTGTCTGGAGAAGCCTCAAACTTGAAGACAACTAGTATGTTCAAGCTCAGGCATGGCCAACAAAGCAAACATGCCCAAGACCGTTCAAGCTGCAAATACAATGCCGTCTTGCCTGATGATGAGATACAGTAGCATGGGCTTGCCAGAAAAGAATCAAAGTTCTGTTGGCTGGTGAGAGTCGACAAGCGTCGGATACTTGCGGTGGCCCGAAGAAATCAACCTTTCGATTGTCTTTCTTCTAGTCAAAATCGCGGGTCCCCAAAGTGGTCGCGGCTAATGGGAGCAAGATTTCCAAATTCCCCCTAAGCTCCTAATTCTAGACCACTGGGAAACAGCGTCTAGACTTCCCGACAAAAGTCTGCTTTCAGTAAGCGCGATGGCGCCTGCTTCGACGGTTCCATGAGGCGCAAGGCCAGAGTACGTCCGGTTCAAGGGCCAGCAAGCCACGGATGTGCTCGGAGTGAGCCGAAAAGCCACAGGCTTGTCACGGCCCGTGGCATTCGAGGGTCCATCGTGTGTTCCACAGGCTTGGCACCGGCTCCATCCCGAACAAGCGGGCAAGCCGGTGCTACCAGGACAAGCCTTTCAGCCCTTCAGCCATTGATGGCTCTAGATTGGTTCTTCTAAATTATTTGCCGTGGCATTTATAGGCTGGCTTTCATCGACGCTGTGCTCTGGCGTCCGTAGGCCTTTGTACTGTGAGACCACCCTCTAAGAACCCTACCCAAAACGGTACGCCTCACAACCGAGACCGGAGACTTGTTTATGTTGACGGAACCGAAGACTTGGCACCGTTTACATCACTAGCCGACGATCTGGTCCGTTCTAGCGCGTATGCGAGAGGCCATAGGAAGCACAGCCGGTACTTACTACATGGCCAACTGTCGATCTTCCGTCTCTCGTGGCGCTGTCCACATTTTTGCGATGCTTCCAATATATTAGTGATAATGGTCAGTATATAATGGTTCAGAATCTCCGCTTTTCGGCATTCATTTCATCATCACAGAATAATCATCCCAACAATCGGCAAAGGAAGGTCGAACGCCTCCAACCATCACTGCTCTCGTCTCACAACCGCCGCAAGCACTCCTTGTCTCACTGGGACATCCCACCGCCCCACACAGCTCGTATCGAGTGTTTATATAAACCGTACCCGACATTCGGCTCCAGTCCGTTACACTTCCCAGCTAAACAGGGTCCTCGCCTCTTTCAAGATGGTTACCAGCAGCCGCTTCCTCGCCGCGGCTTCCGCCCTCGCCATCGGCGCCTCTGCCGCTGCAATCCGTCGGCAGGAGGACGGAAACAGATGGCTGGCCACCGACTATACCTGGGGCTGCTCCCCCGGTGGCTGCATCGCGGACTTTTTCCTCCTGGGCTTCGAGGATTTCCCGTCCGGTGCGCCGGCCTTCGACGTCGAATGCAGCCCCGTCTACATTCAACAGGACTGGGTCCCCTGCAAGAACCACGACGGCTCCGACATGGGTCCCGAGTCCAGGGTCTATGCAGTCTGGGCGAAGAACGGCCACGGCGACCCCAACCATTACATCGACGTCGCGCACATCTACTACCGCCGGGAGGACGGTCTCTACTACATGGCTCGCACCAACACGACCGACTTCGTTCCCCAAGACGGTGGTTCCGAATTTTTCGACATCGCCAGCGTCGTTCCGGCCCCAGAAAGCCATCTGCCTCCTGTCGTCAACGCCGATGCGGTCCGGCAGCAGACTGCGACGGAGCAAGCAGCAGCTGCCCCGACCGGCTCTCCTGCCGCGGCCGAGACCGAGACAACTCCTCAGTCCGCTGACGAGACGGCTTCGGATCCCGTTCCTCCCGCCGGAGAGAGCATTCCCATCCCCTCTGACGGCTCAGACTCTACTTCAGAGAGCGAACCCACCAACTCTACTCCCGTCGTTGACACTCCAGACGCTACGCAGACTGACAGCTCTTCTGTCCCTGCCCAGACCGAGGAGGCCACCCAACCCGAAGAGCCTACGCAGTCAGAAGCGCCCACTGAGCCGGAAAACGGCTCAGACCCGACTCGAACCGACGACACTCCGGTCCCTACCCAAAGTGCCCCAGTTGACGAGCCCTCTCCAGAGTCTGAGACCATGCCCTCCGATGTGGTTCTTTCTCAGCCTCTCCTAAATGACCCTACACCCTCCGATGCGGTTCTTTCCCAACCTCTCCTGCCTGTTTCTAGCTATATACCTCTGATTGGGAAGATTCCCGTGGGTGGTGACGGAGCCTAAGATAAGAGCTTATACTCCGATTCGAAAGGAGGGCTGGACATGTTCTGCTTAGCAATAGTGCATTGGGAGGGAGTTGTGATTCAAGGAGTTGCATGGTGCTTCCAACTTCGCTTCTAATAATCAATTGGTCATCCATCACCCGAATTCTTCTGTTCCAAGTGGTGTCGGTGTGAGCTGTCCAGATCTATTCCAAAGACTACTACCAGGGCTCGGGATCGATCGGCGCAAGCGGAGTCTGGCACTTCGCCGCCAGCGCATTCTTCGCCTCGTCGCTATCAACGCTCACACACGGAGCGTCAATGCCTCCATCGATACCATCGCAGATAATGACCGGATAGCCGCCGCAGGGACTCGTCACGTTGAAGTTCTTGACCCTGATGTCGCGGCAGACCGCGTCCGCGTTTGTCGAACAAGTCAGTCTCGCAACTGCGTTGCCATAGATGCCGCTCGTATAGCCCGTGAAGTTCTCAAACAACACGTTCGAGACGTTAATGCCGGAGGGGTACTGTTCGCAGGTGGTCTCATTGATCTGAAAAAAAAAAAGTGTTAGTCATGCTAGGTGTTTTCGAACTGCCTTGTCAGTCTGGCGATGACAGCCTTACGTTGAAGTAGCACGAGTCGAGGATGATGCCGTAGTCCATGCGTGCGAGCCAGAAGTTCCTTTGTCGATTATGTTAGAAGATTTGCACACGACGGCTTGCGCCGAGAACGGAATCTTTACTTGTATGTGATGTTCTCGACATATCCATACCCAACGTCGGGACCGGCCCAGGTTTTGATGCGAGCGCCGGAGTACTGATTGGAAGGTTAATCGTAATTCACTTCAAGGATATACCGGGGGGTGGGCGGGGTGCGTACGTCTCCGTTCAACATCCAGACATTCTCAATGTGGACGTCCTTGACATATGACATTTCGCCAGCATATTGACCGAGCGAGCCGATTGACTTGGGATAGATAGACATGTTAGAGATCGCATTGTTTCATCAGCTTTTTTTTTTTCGTTTCTCATTACCTGACCGTGGGTTCCTGCAAAAAATAATCGGTTGACATGGATACTGACTCTGCGGCGACCGGGGGGGCGGGGCGACATACCATTGCAGTACATGGTGTTAACGTAGAGGTTGGTGTTGTTTGACTTTGGGGAGAAACAGTCGTCGTCGATGTTGACCCAGACGCGCTCGATTCTGACGTCTCGCACATCCAGCGAGTCAAAAAAGTCCGTGTTCTTCGGGACGACGCTGCCGTTGTTCGTGATAGCAGTGGCAACGACATCCCTGTACCGGATGTTGCTGGCTATGCGGGCCGTCAGTATACGTGTGGCGATGCGAGTGCTGCGCGCGTGGACAGGCGAAAAGTGACTTACAGCCGACGATGAAGTTCGTCCAACAGGGCGAGTCCTTCATGTGAATGCCTTCGACCTCCAAGTTGGTAGTGTTCTCCACATAGAAGAGGATAGGGCGGAGATATTTGTTGTCGGGGTTCTGAAGCAGTTCAGCCAACTGACAAGGATTTGTAAGTATTGTGTGGTGAGGTTACCAGGATTCTGCACGCAACAATACTGTTAGCACAGGTGCGAAGTTCGGAATGGGTCGATACTTACGATCCGATACCGGCATTGAACTCGTTCCACCAGCGTTGGCTGTTCGTCCCAACTAGTCAGAAGAGATCCAATTATAGGAGATGGGAATGTAAGAACCGACCCCTGGCCGTTGATGACACCATTGCCATAGATCTTGATGTCTTTCCCACCCCATTTCCCTGTGCAAGTACGTGAGCAAAGCAGCAACTAATCAGTACTTGGCCAACTTACAAAACATGATTGACCTCTGGAAAGGATGCTCGAAGGCATTTTCCTGGAGTTAATCACTGATCAGCACATTGTGAATTGTCGAATGTTGGTGATGTTAGCGACGACGTACTTGCCAGTACGCAACATCGTTAGTAAACTAAATTAGCGATGTTAGCAAACAGAGACCCGGTACATCTAGTCTTCCCATCGCACCTTGATTTCGCCTTCAAGGCGAACATGAACATCGTTCAGAAAGGTCAAGTCAAGAGCCTTGGCAATGACAAAAGTCTTGTTCTTGGGCAGGTACAGGGTGCCGCCGTCGTTGGCGTCCTGAAGGCCCCTGCGAAACTCCCCGGACACATCATCCGCGTCGTTTCTCGAAGCCCGGATCTCGACGGTCTTGCGCCCACACCCATCGGAGGGGGCCGCGTACGGGTGCTTGTCCCTGAACTCCGACAGAGATCTCGGGACGCCGGCCGGCAGCTCCGCCGCGTGGGAGAGCACGCCAGCGACGGCTGCGAGGAGGGCGAGCGGTGGTGGAAGACGCATTATTCCGGGGACACGTCAGCAAGACTAGCGATGCAACGACAACTGTCCGGATCACCCGTCAAAGAAAGATCCAGAGAGACGCGGGCGACTGAAGGCCGTCGTCCATCGTCCCCCCCATCTTTAAGGGCTTCAGCCGATCAGCGACTGCACCCCCCCCCCCCTGAACGACGGCGCTCGAAGCGGAGACGAAGGCATTCCGACTGGGTGGACCACCTCGAGGATCAGACGGAAAAGTTAACAACGGAGTCACGGCCAGCAGCGCACACTTCAATCGTGAGTGATCCAGCCCGGAAAATAAGGTCTGGGACCCAATGATGAGGACCCCACGCGGGTCGGAAAAGTCACCCGGGCTTGCTGTGGGCGCACGTCGCAAGCTGCCGGGAAGCGGTCTGGCGCCCGAGCCGGTGGGAGATCGGCGTGGGGAAGCTGGCTGGGGGATCTTGGAAACGTTGCAGTGCAGCGCTCGGCGTGGGCCTACTGGTGGGAAATCAGTTTGCTGACTGGGACAGTGTTCGGATAAAGACAACGCGCTGCTGGTGGTTGAATTACAAAGTTGGGAGGTTGATGTTGACAAGCGACAAACACGGCATGCGCCTTTTGATGCAGGTGGCACACATGTAGACGTGTATTATGATTTTGAGATTCAATCGCTCCTACTCTACCATCTACTATCAATCATAATGATCTCGTCCCTAAACTCCTGTGACAAATTAGACAACAGTCGGGTGCCCAATTCTTTATTTACATCGTCTTTATAGATATCCCAGAGCAACCCCAGGTTACTATGCCCGCAAATATAAGGTAATTAGATCGAAGGATTAAGCTTACAGTCATACGTTCTTCAGATTTTATTTGTTCGCTTTCTGTATTCGCCTATAACTATGACGCTGGCTTGCGTCGTAGAGGGGATTTTAGAACGAGCCTGGGCCACTGCAGTATCTTTGAATTCTGAGGGATGGTGCTTGAGTGTATACTTAATGATACTCAGCTAAGGCCCAAGCCGGTACATCGTTGATAGCTTCTATTCACAAGCATCATCATTGCGGCCGGCTAGTCTTCCGAAGCCGGGCTCCTTGAGACTACGTATTTGCTGCAGTATACTTTGTGCAATCTCTATCTCCTGTCTCGATACCACTACCAATATTCCCAAAGAACGCAACAACAACAAAACGCGACGTACCCAGGCGGCCTCGCTCAGATCATTGCCCTAACTAGACAACCATATCACACAACAATGTTGTGATTGGACTCTGGAGCGCCTCGACTGACAGATGTCCACATTCCCCGATACAAAGGCTATGCTTGGGGAATGCATGCGTGATCTCGAATCTACACAAGAGTAATCTTTCCGAGAACAAATGCGCAACTCGCTTGGCGAATTTGCTTGGGAAGATTGACTTCTCCGTGATTAAGGCGCTGGACCCGTACCAAACACATAGTATCCTCCATTATTGAGATTGACTGTGATAAGACAGCTCTTGCAATAGCTGTCGGCAAGCAGTGTTTTGCTTGAACAATGTCATGCCATGTAACATGCGCTCGGTGCTAAGCAAGTCTCAGAGCGGAAGCCATCTCACTCACCACAGCTCTCAGAATATTGAACCGGGGAAACCAGCTGCGATTATTAACTGCCATTTTGATCACAAAATGTCCGAATGCATTTCATATCCTATGACTGAGAACTAAGGACCAACAACGTACTATCATTCTCATGAAAAAATGCTTTTGGAAATGATCAGTACATTTCAGTGACTTGGCCAAAAGAAGTCCCGCGCTTTCTTTTAGCTTATCTCTGGAGTGATAGGAGAAGTCTTTTCGACTTTACTTACCTATCCAGTTCGACCCGTGGACGGACAAGTCAAGGGCATGCCCGAGTCTAGATGACTGACACACACGAAACGTACCCAGGAACTCTGACTGACTCTTGGCACCAGATATGGATCGCCCGCTGTAGAATTCATCGAATCTGTTTTACTCAAGCTTTGGAGATGTACACATGCGTCTCGGTGGTCTGCACAATGGCCCTTTCGCTGCTACTATCTGGATCGTTCCAATCACCGCCCGAATCCTTGCGTCGTCCACCTTCGGCATCGCGTTCACGAGGGCCTCCTTTGATCTGGACGCGAAAAGACTCCATGTCGTACTCCGGCTCATTCAGGCTGTTGTCGAACCGGTTGTATCGAGAACGCTGGGCGGCAGAGACTCCGCCGCCAGTACCACCAATCGTGCAGAGGCCGTTGCCTGAGACGCCCCCAGTCTTTCCGGTGGTGCCGCCGCCGCCCGAGGAGAAAAGCTTTGGGGAGACCGTGTTGAAGAAGAGTCGCAGGGTAGACAGACATGCGCACATGACCAGAAGATTCGCTTCGACGCTCCTGTGAACCGTCATCTCGGGGTCAGACACGACAGAAATCCAAGATTACCGATGCGCGATGCTTCCGAAACAGCAACGGTACTTACACCCAGATATTGATGAATATGCCGCCCCAGGTCTGGTCCGCATCTGCGAGGATGGTGATGAGCAGGTACAAGCGCACAACCGAGGTGATAACGGTTCTGTGCGGCTCGAATTAGCTTGGGTCTCAACGCATGTCGAGTCGAGCATGCTTGCTTACACTGAGCCAATGCCGAACAATGCAAGCAGTCCAATCTTCTTTCTGGTTGAGATTTGCAAAGACAAGACCATGGGTATGGGCAGGCAAATGATCATTATATCAGTGATGACGCCAAAGGCCGCAGTTGCCATGAATGTGGCCTCTCGATCGATGCATTCCCCGGCCGTTACCAGGTCGTATGCAGCGGGAATCGGATTGCATGGGAAGATTGAGCTGAAAAGGATGCCTAGACTGGACCCAACTACAACGAACATGGTGAAGTATATGGACCAAGTGAACCACTTGGACATGTTGTTGAGCTCGAGGAAAAACAAGAGGATGACTGTCTTGCAGGCGCCCGGTGGAATCGCGTAGATGATGGGATTTATGTAGCTGTTCCACTGCATACCAAAATTCCCAGTTAGCCTAGCTCCGAAATATTCGATGAGAACTTACGAAGGTGAAGTCCCTGAACCTCTCGATTGGTATTTCCCACCCGTGAACACCAACGTACCCCTCCATTACGGCCTCTAAGAATGCAAGTCAGATGCATTCATGCACGCCTTCCGTGAAGAGACGAAACAAACTTATCATGAGGGCTTGGATAGCAACCGTAAAGGCCTTTCTCAAGACTCTGTCAGTATGCCTCTTCTGTTATCATCGGCCGCAAAGAAGCATCCACTGAGCTGTTGCGGAGAGCGCAGATGGCGATGCGACAATTAGACAGAGAATTCACTTGGGAGAGAAGGAACACGCGTCCTACTTACCCATCCTAACAGGAGTATAACTGCAAGTGATATCAGAGCGAGATCTTGGTCCAAAGCCTCCGTAATACGTACCATCGTCAACACCAAACTTCCTGCGAATAACCAGCTTGACATACAGTCGCTGGAGGAGAAAAAGCAGGGCAATGAACATGCCAACACCGACGACGATGTATGTCTCGACGACATCTCGTCTTTGCGGATTCTCAAAGTCCACGACATAGCCGTCGGGCGCTGGTAATGCGGTGATCACGCTCGACGTGTTCGACATGGCGAACGATTGCTTCCGCAACAGAGAAGGAACTGGTGAGGAAGACAGTGAGAAACGAGATTCATCGACATGGAAAAAGGAGGAACATGTCACTGGGGGTGTCAAGACACATGGACAAGACGCTCTTCTACGGACCAGCGCGTCCCTGTATTCGATCCCAGTCCCGCCACCTTGGCTTCCTGGCCCATCACCAAACTCCACTTGCAATTGTTGCCTTTCTCTTCTGCATCCGCCAAACATGGTCGATTTGGTACCCAGTAGATTGCAGGCAAAGGGCATTGATACGAGATAAAACCACACGCAAGGTTCATTACTGGAGCATATGATGGTCGAACCCACTGAAATCCTTTGGGATGTTCCCCCCGTCTCTCCCCCGGCCCCCAACCTCGGTGCGCCCCCATTTGCCTGTGTGTAGGGTAGTCAGACTTGTGTAGTCGAGCCTTGCCAAGAACCTTTTCCAAGGGTTCCCGGACCACGTCCATAGCCCTACAACCCGAAGATACGTTGAAGCATGTGCGGTGTGTTACACATAGTTAAGGGAAACTCACATTACCGCATATCATAACCTTGTGGAAGCAGCAACATGAAAATCTGCATTCTCTGTTACTGGTTCGCGGGAACATGATCCCGGTTTTCAGTCTGGTAGGGTGCCAGCCCCCCCGAGCTGGACCCAGTATATACATGAAGCGAATGTAACAAAGGACCAACAGAATTATCTCGACAACCAACAATGTTTGCTCAACACGACCATCCGTCACAGGGAAAAGGCCAATGAAAAGGAGGAATCAGGCTCGCTTCCTGGCTTGGCAGAGGAGACCAAATATCACGTCTACAAGCCTAGCGACCAGGACTCTCGCGTCTGGGACGACCAACTCGTTCGATTTGCCACCCCGGCACTGTGGATTAATTCCAGTCCCTTGGAGATCGGCGCTCGTCTCATTCGCTTCTCCACGTCCTTCCAACTCTAGCCTTTGGAGACTAAGTTTGAAATAGGGAAGCGGACGAGGAACCAGCGATGTAAAAGGCTGTTGGGCGCCGACTCTTCCCCTGCGACCCCGTCAACCTGCGTCAATAATCTCGGTGGCTCGGTCATTGCAGACACTTAGTTTCCGCGCCATGTATAAGATAGCTATCTACCACCGCGTGCAAGGCGAGAGTTTCCTCGCTGTACTTCATCCCTTCAAGGCTCAAGCTCTTCCAGGTTCCGCGCCGCATCTGACTCGTTTGGCTTCCCGGAGGTCGACGCCCCCGGACTCGTTCAAGTAATCGTGGAGCAACTAGCACCCGTCAACGCAACCATGGTCAACGGAGGCTTCAGTACCGGTCTCTTGGCCGCCTCGGCTCTGTTCTTCCCCGGAATCTGCTCTGCAGCAGCAGCATTTGAGGCTCCGGAGCCGGTAGCTATTCGTGCCTCGGCCACGCCGCGCACCGGCATTGCTCCTGTACGCCAAGCTTTCCCCTTTCCTCACGCCCACGCACGCCCCCAGACCTTCAGCAACCCCTGCAAACTGCGGTGTATGCAACCCTTGGAGAACCAAGGAATTCATCAAGTTGATAACTGATACTTTCGAACCACGCACAGTGCGATGCTCTTGTCGACGCCGGCCTGGGAGACCGCCTGGTCTTCGCGACCGATGAAGGCTATGAGACCCGGATTGCGACCTATTGGTCCGTAAGCGCTCGCCTCCGACCTTGGTGTCTTGTTCAACCGCGGAATGCGCTAGAGGTGTCGCAAACCCTGACCTCCTTGGTCAAGGCTGGCTCTGGCGCTGGCGACTGGCATATCGCTGTCCGTGGAGGCGGCCACAATCACTGGGCAGGGACTAACAATATTGCCAACGGCGTGACCATCGACTTGGCCTACTTTAACCAGTCCTCTTACAATGCCAAGACGAACTTGGCTTCCATTGGGCCGGGTGATCACTGGAAGGACGTCTACGCAAGCCTTCTGAGGTACAACGTCACCGTGGCCGGTGGTCGTGATGGCGGTGTCGGCGTGGGGGGTTTCCTTCTGGGCGGTGGCAACTCGTACTTCACCGGCCGCATGGGTCTGGGATGCGACTCGGTCGTGAACTACGAGGTTGTGCTTGCAGACGGTCGCATCGTCAACGCCAACGGGACCGCCAACTCGGACCTTTACAAGGCTCTCAAGGGCGGCAGCAGCAACTTCGGCATCGTCACCCGCTTTGATATGGAGGCGATCCCCGCCAAGGATCTCTACACCGGCATCCACCTCATGAGCAAGGACAACTCTGACGCCGTAGTTGATGCCATCGTAGACTTCACCAACAAGGATCGGTCTTTTGCTGACGACGCGATGGTCGTCGTCTACACCCACAACACGGCAATGGGCGATGACGTCCTCATCGCCGCGTCTCGTGTCAACACCCAAGGCAACAGCAACACCACTGCCTTCGCCAAGATCAACCAGATTCCAGCCATCAGCAGCGCCATGACGCATCGCAGCATGTCTGACCTCGCGGTGAACTCGCAGATCCCGGCGGGTACGCGGTACGTAAACTCTCGGAATCCGGACGCGAGTGCGTGCAACTCTGGGTAGCTAACTGCGTCATCAGGAGCGTCTGGTTCACTCTGACGTACAAAAACGACGCCTCCATTCTCAAGAAGTCTGTCGATGCCCACCAGGAGTTCGTCGACGCGATGAAGGCGGCCGTCGGTGCAGATGAGTTCACCACCCAGATGGTCTTCCAGCCCCTGCCCGCCTACTTTGCCGAGGTCGGCAATGAGCGCGGCGGAAACGTCCTCGGCCTCGATGCCGAGACGGAAAACTCCGTCCTGTGGCTCGGTCTGGTGACGATCAACACCGAGGCCCAGGAAGCCGTCGCCCGCTCGCACATGGCTGCCGCGGCTGCGAAGATCGAAGACTTCGCCGTCTCCGTTGGCGGGAATGTCAATTGGCGCTACCTTAACTACGCCGACCCGAGCCAGGACCCCATAAAGACTTACGGCGGTGTCAATGTCGACTACATTCGTAGCATCGCGTCCAAGTACGACCCAGAAAGTGTCTTCCAGAAGCGCATTCCTGGAGGGTTTAAGATTTCTAGGGTCGACTGATGTATTCTGCATCGGACGATGAGAGACTACCAAGGTCTGCGCGCGATGTAGATGACGCAGTGATCAGAGGACTTTTAATCTAGTAATCAGGAATCAATAAAACTATCAGCATTCTATGACCAGGCTCTCCAAGAACTAGATCTAGCTCGTTGAAACTTCAAAAAGCCAGGTCAGTTCCATGATGGTCCGGTCTACCCGCGGCAAGGTTGTTTAGCCGTTCATCGAGCGAGATTCCGAGCACGAAACCTTTGATATGATCGAGAGCGTCAGCGCGGTCACGAGTGGAGTGCGACTTGCTCTCGGTCTCCGGAGGTCCGCGCCGAGCGGAAATCACCCCGCCCGGCCACTTGTGGAGACGGGGTCCACCACCGGGCCGGTCGCTGCCGGCGGGAGGGCGGCTCGAATTCAGCAAGCTTGCTTCAAGTCTTGTTTGGGGTGAAGATGTCCGGAAAAATCCTCCGAGCAAGGAAATCAGACAACAGGAGCACTGACTGTCATTGCAGAGAAGTCTGATTGAATGAGGCCAGGGGCTTGCCGGGCTTTCATCGCCACACCTCGCGGGGAAGGTCAGTCTTGGTCGTCTTGGGGCAAACCGGCCAATGCACAAGTACGTAAAATGTGCTAGCAATTCGTTTCGCTAGTTTAAGACACGGGGAACCATGATCAGTGGATCGCGCCGAACAGGCGCAAACGTCCAGTGTCAGTAACGGCCGGCCTTCGGGCGCTATTCAAACCGACGGCCCGACACAGTCCGCCGCGTTAAACACCGAACGTCAACTTCATAGGAATTCGACAAGGCTGTAATTTCCCCCGTCTCAAGACTTTCCTTGCTCTTATCCTCGTCAGCCCATTCTATTACAAGTCGAAAATGTATCTCCGCGCCGTCGAGAGCAGAGCATTCCTGCACTGCGCAATCTCATCCGCGAATTCCCACTTCGGCATCCCCACCACGGCTATTGCCTCCGCCACATTACCCTTCATCCAGTCCAGCCATATCTTATGGGTTCTCGACGTTCAAGATAATTCCAGCGAAACCGAACTCGGAGTCTTGCGTGGCCATTTGGCAGGGGCTGTGATAGACAATTATTCGGCACAAGGCCTCGCAGGAACAGGGAATGTCCTTGACCAGGAAGTTCATGGTCCTCTTTGCCGCACTATCTTATCACTACGTTACACCAAAGTTCTACAACGACCTAGTGCCGACGTGGAACTACGCTGCTGTTCAGGCCTACTACGGTCGTGCCAAGGTTTTCTACGAGTCGAAGACGGAGAAGACCCAGAAAATTCCTGGGTAAACAGATCGATGACCTCTCCCGTCACGGAGCGGAGAGATGTCAGTGATGGGATACACTGGCAAGGGCGACCGTCCAGGACCGTGGAAGGTTACGGACGTACCTGAAAGGTACATCGAGTTGTCTAAGATGGCTATTCTCGGCATCGAACTAATTATCGATAGACTTGGGGGGAAGTTCAAGATAAGCCAAGAGATGGGAGAGGGCGACCGCGCTGGTGTTATCAAGGGGTTCCAGGCGTTGGGAACTGACGTTGGCAGTGAAGTGGCTGAACTTGTCAAGGAGCGCGCTGAGATTAAGGAAAAGCTAATAAACGAATCATACAGGACATCCCTGATAGAAATCCGGTTCTTTTCAAGCGGTCCCAACGTGTTATGTGTAGTGCCATTACGCGCCAAAGTTTTTGAGCTAGGAGATTCTCCGAAGTCGCCGCGAGGTTGGCAACTTTCCATTGGAGGAAAAGCTCAAACAAACTCTATTTCGGGTGCCGAATTTGAGTCATTTGAAGACAATGGCTGGAGTTTCATTGGAATGTCTGAGGGGCTCGGGCCGGCGTGGGGGGCTCAACTCCGAGCCTGGGCGACCACTGCCAGCTGCTCAAGAAACAAAACACATGGATGAGAGTCGTGTTGGGAATCACATAGTCCAAGAGACCGCGCCGGTGATTATTGAATGAGGTGTCATGATTTATTAGTTACAGCAAGCAACTGAGGTCTTTGGTGGCTTACGTACAAATCTTCGCGAAGGTCAACGGCTCCCAGGATCTCCGATTCGCCTCCCTTCGTTCCGGCCAACCCCCCTGCTCAAGCACGTGACAGCCAGCTTGAGGGGGGATCAACGTCGTATTTCAAATGAGAAATCGCCGTCGCGCTCACAACGGAAAAGGGACCGGCTCGCCTCTGCTCGTAGAGTTCATCTGTCACACGGCACTCAATTGTGACAACTGTTGAACGAAACCTCGACTCTCTCACTCACGCAACGAATCAGCTCAGTGTCATTAAACACATCTTTTCTTGACTTCGTTTCTTAATAACTTGCTTAACTCCTGTCTCAAACTCAAAGATGTCCAGTGCCGCAGCTGTGCCGGTGACTACCGGTCGCGATAAGACCACGCTAATGGACGAAGAAGGTGGCCTGCGTGTGCAACATCTGAAGGCGGTATCGACTAGTGATGATGATATCGTGGCAAAAATGAATAATCTTGACCCCCCAGTAACTCCCGAGGAAATCAAAGCCGTCAGAAGGAAGATTGATTTGCGACTACCTCCTTTCCTCTTGGTGGGTTGTCAGGTCAACTACTCCTGCGGCCTCGCTAACCTAGCATCGCAGGTCCTCTATATGTTCACCTGGCTTGACCGAGGAGCTCTGGGTAACGCTGCGTTGATGGGAATTCGCGAAGACCTTGGATTCTCTCCCAGGCAGTTTTCACTCGCCGTGAGCATGTTCTTCGTCGGAACATGCATCTCCGACTTATTCACAAACATTGGCATGCGTTATATCCGCCCGTCGCTTTACTTGTCCGCGGCGATGGTAAGCCATATGCTCGAGGATTCGTGGCTTTCCGCAGGCTGATTTCACGTTAGATAATATGGGGTGTCTTTGCTACTTTACAAGCAGTTGCGGGGAGCCCGGAAGGGATGTACGCCATTAGGTTCTTTCTCGGCGTGTTTGAGGCTGCGTTCATCAGCGGCGCCCCGTACCTCACCACGGTCCTCTACCCAAGAGCTGTAAGAGCTGCCCGTCCCGTCCCGTTGTGGTATTCGCAATTTAATAGCTCGCGATAGGAATGGGGTCGACGAATCAGCATCTACCTCTCTGCAACGCCCCTTGCGGGTGCCTTTGGCGGATGGGTCGCGTACGGGGTGGCAAACATCCCCAACCCGCGGATCAAGCACTGGCAGGTCCTCTTCCTCATCGAGGGCCTCCTGACGATCGTCATCGGCGTGCTGTGCGTCTGGGTCCTGCCTGATCGCCCGCACAACACCAAGTGGCTCACGCCCCGCGAACGCGACGTCGCGACCTGGCGGATGATGCACGACGGCAACCGCACCCACGGGAGGATCGACTGGAAGACGACGGTCAACCAGCTCCGCGACTGGCGGCTGTGGACGAACATCTCCATCTACATGGCCCAGGTGCTGCAGACGTACACCATCGCGACCTTCACGCCCATCATCGTCGCCACGTTCGGGTACGACAACGTCAAGGCCCAGCTGATGACCGCGCCGCCGTACTGCGTCGCGCTCGTCATGGTCTTCGTCGTCGGCTACGCGAGCGACAGGCTGAGGTCCTGCTCGGGGTTGTTGGTGGTCTGCTCCGTCGTGGCGGCCGCCGGGGACCTCCTGCTGGCCGTCTTGCCGCCCACGGCAGCGAGTGCCAGATACGGAGCCACGTTCTTGATCCTGTCCGGGATCCTGTCGGGCGTGACCCTGAGCGTCGGCAACATCACGAGCAACTGTTGCGGCGACATCAAGAAAGGCATTGCTACGGGTCCGTTCCAGTCTTTCGGCAGTACCATGGGAATCGCTACCGGGTATCTCTTTCTGTCAACAGATGGGCCTTCGTACAAGAAGGGATTTTGGACCCTTTTTGCAGCCACTTGTTGGACAGCCATTGGCAGTGCATTCATGACTGTTATGACAATACGAGAGAACAGGCGGCGAGATCAAGAATATGGAAACCCACCCGAAGGAATAGTCATTGACTTCGAAGAAGGAGGACAGATGGAGAACCACCCATACTGGAGGTACTACAAGTAGGATGAATGACTTTGAGAAGTCACTGATGTGCCCCAAGAAGGTGACTCGGTAATCACAATATCCATTAGAAATGCAAAGGTGGAATCAGACAGTAAACTCGACCCTATTGACATAAAAGAACTGCCACACATCGTCAGTCAACACTGTTGAGTGCGAACGGAAAGGCCCAGCAATCGTGCCGGAAGGACGCGCTTCGTGAGGAAGGCTTAGATCCGAGATACTCGCTTCTCATTGACTACTGAACCACAACTGAGATCGCGGCATGAAACCTGGATTATCTGCTAGCGTCAAGTTCGCTATTATCGTGCCAAGTAGAAGTAAACGTGAGTGACGAATTTGAATTGCGCCGGGATGTTCGGTGAGTTCGGTCAGCAGCGGTGTGCTGCTGTAAACAGGTGGTGCCAGGCGATACCAAGACAGCCTAGGGTGGGTAGCGTCAGATCCAGCCAGCCGCTAGGAAGGAAATGACGAAGGAAGCATGGGTTAAAAACAAGATTCGCTTGGCCACAAGAAACAGGGTGTGTGACCACCAGATGACTTCACTTTGGAGGACAAGAGAGGATGTTTATTTTCTACAAAACATATTCAACCAAGGTGCTTTGCTATGATAATAGTAGTCTCCTGTTGATGCATTTGTTTGTTTCTTTGAATTATCACCCAGCCGTCAAGAAACGTCTTTACAAGTTTCTCGTAACAAGCTGAGGCTGTCGTACCGGTCGGTGCAAAAAATGAGTAATACCGACACTGTGGTTATCGAACTTCCGGGAGGAAAGATATCTGCAGAGTCGAGTGGAAACTTGATAAGAGCACGAGGCCTTCGGTACGCATCTGCATCCCGCTTCGAGCGTCCGAACCCAATCGAAAAATGGGACGAAGTTGTCGACTGCACCGGTCATGCGCCAATATTTCCGCAAGACGTCCCTTCCGAGCTTGATTTCATAACGGGACCGATCACGTCCGGGCGTGGCCAGAGCGAAGATTGTCTACTCGTCTCTGTAACGACAACTGTCGATGCGCTGTCTTGTGGCCGCAAACGTCCGGTCATGGTATATCTACACGGGGGCGCTTATGTCGCGGGCGGTGCCGACCTGGACTGCTACGACCCGTCCGGCCTGGTGGAGCGTGGAGTGATCGGTGTCAACGTCTCTTACCGACTCGGGATTCTCGGTTTCCAACCCATCCGCGGCGTCGCGCCGGCGAACCTCGGTCTCATGGACCAGATCGAGGCTCTTCGATGGGTCCGGAGGAACATTGCAGCCTTTGGCGGAGACCAGAATAACGTCACGGTCTTCGGCCAATCCGCAGGAGCGGCTTCTATCCACTGCCTCATGATCGCCGACGGAACTGAGGGCTTGTTCCACCGGGCGATCCTGCAAAGCCCGCCCCTCGAGCACTGGACGCCGGAACGCGAGAAGATGGTCGAGGACCTGGGGAACGTGGCCCGCGACCAGCTACACACCGATACGAGCAGTCAGACTTCGGCAGAGATGCTGGAAGTGCAGCAGCAGTTGTTTCTCGTGGCGGCGTCGTACGGTTCGGCACACGCCCCGTTCAAACCGCTCATGGGACACGAACCACTCCCGGACCAAGCGGATGTGGCCGAGAGAGTTCGCCGGGCGGCAAGGCGGGTGCCTATCATGATCGGATACACCAAGAATGAAGGGGTTCCGTTCGTCAGGATGAACTCGAGCCTACGTCCGTATCTCGCCTTGTCGTTCGTCGGATGGCTTATCGAGTGGATAGCGGCGTGGTTCGTGGGAAAGGTGTTCACCTGGCTTATCGACGGCTTTCACGAGGAGTATCGCCGAGCGGGAGGGAGGTCAATTTTGTACAGCTTCAACTGGCGTCCCTCTCAAAGCTCGCTGAGAGCGCCTCACTGCGTTGAGTTGCCATTTCTCCTCGGTTCCTGGTCGGCGTGGAAAGCCGCCCCGATGGTGGGCGGCAACAGCTCTCGAGATTCTGTAGATGATTTAGGAGATAGACTGAAGAGAATCTGGGTTGACTTTGCGCGAGGGGAGATGGATGAAGAGACGCGAAAGTTCACTGTCAAAGGGAACGAAGACTACTGGGAGGTTGCTTTTCACCGATGACGGGATGTGAAGTGGCATTTGAAGGAAGATGATATTGTCTAATTGTCCGATCGATGGGTATGGTTTCTGAAGATTAACATGCTGGGTTTACCACTCGAAATTACGGTGCTGCTCGTCCGAGCCGTGTCACTTAGTTCCCAGTGTCTTGCTGATTTCTTTTCTGCGACTTTGATCTCGGCCATCCAAAAGAAGGAAAGAAAGAAAAGGTGTCTTTCCCCGTACTATTCGCCGAAGCTAGGAATTTCCTGTTGTCCAGACGAGTGCAAGGCTCTCCATGCAGCAAGGGTTCGAAGCTTGCCACGAGAGGAGGCCAGACTGCCTGTTTTGCTCAGATGCAGAAACTCTTTTTTACTTATTCTTTTCTTCCCTCCGAATCCATGTATATCTTATTGTCAACTAGAACTCACAGAGAATTTGGGAGTCAATAGCTGAGAGAATTTATGGTGTGTCTTTGAAGATTTCATGCGGCTTCGCGCCCAGTAAATATTCGTTCGTGTGATGGATCATGGGAAGAAACGGACTTTGAATGGGCTCCCGACAACCGTTGCTGCGCAAGGAGTCTGGAATGATCAAATTGGGTTTGAATAAGCTTGGTGGGAGCGATGCGGTTGGGACCTCTCTGAGGAGGAACCATGGATTGTCTCATTTTCAGATTTCAGCTGTGGCGTTCTATTTTTGATAAAAAGAAAAGGACTTTATCGTACGATCTTGCATGTTTTGATCGTTGTTCACCGGGAGCCTGATCTTAGACCGACGGCCATTGCTGTCGTCCTCTCACGAGCAAATATATGCAGGTGAGATTGCCAAGGGCCTTTGGTTGGCACCTGAATCTGAATCGATTATTTCGTCTCGCTGTGACTGGCTATTCAGGGTACACGCAGGTTGATGAGGCAAGAGGCCAGTACACATTAAAAATGTATCTTGTATCGGCTATATGGGGAACTCTTCGACTGCTGGAACATCGAGTCTGTGTCGACCTGGGCGAAAACGAATGGGATTTCGGGCAGATTTTGCCCGTTTTTCTTCATGTCGGACCTATCATAGTCATTGTCGTGCCTCTGATAGCCCAAGGAGACCCAACCAGGCTATCAGATCAGGGCGCATCGGGCAACGCACCTTCACAACCATGGACCAGAGACTGGCACCAGGCATCTGATCTGTACAACTCATGCGAGGGGCTTCGAAACGGAAATCGCAATGTTGGAATTCCCGTGGAAGCAGAACGAGCAACTACTACGGAGCCAGGAATCCGCATGTTCACAAGCGACGTGGAGTCGGCGCCGTCACTCGATGTCACGGGCCAGAGAGAGCCCAAGGGATATAACATGGTTTTATAAGTAAAGGTTGGGTGCATTAGTGTAATTGGTGGCGTTTTATTGGTTTTAGTATAAATCAAGGGAGTCGGGGACCTTTGGGGACCTCCGGGGACCTACCGGGTGGTCTCTACTTAGGGAACAATGACCCCCCAGTTCCTGAGGGAAGGGGGGTTAGAGCAGAATGGTTATCTTTGCCTACACCTAATATACTGTCTTCTTCACTCTGTTCTATCAGCCTCTGACACTTGAATTGCCACTGTGGACAGAGGCGAATCCGATGGCATCCCGCGGGGATTCATTAGTGAATCTCATGCGAACCCAAAGTGAGTGGCTTGGGCATACTTATGAGCCATTCCAAAGTTTCCTACTTATACATAAAGAAGGCAGCCTAGATATAGATAACCTTAACACGGAGTATTTACAATAGAGACTTGGCAACTACTATACCCAGACAAGATGAATGAAGCAGGTTACTTTTCTTGCTTGCACTTAAATAGTCTTTGTTACTATTGTGTTTTTTATTACTATATCTGGGTTTTCCATTAGATGTTTAGCCTCTGTTGACGGCACAAAGCCCCTTTTCCTTGTGGCGTCTTGCTCGATAAACATTCTTGTAGTGCAGCCGTTGAACTGTCTCTTTACTATTTTCTTAGACTTAGCATTGAAGAAGATGCGCTGGACTAGATATGAGATCGTCCACGTACCCAGCCCATTTTGGATCTTGATTATGACTGATGTTGCCTTGATAACAGTTTTGGGTTTACTGTATGACCTCTGCGTTGTTCTTGGGGTACTGGTTGTTGTGACTTCATTTGCTTATGTATTTAGATAACAGGTTAGTCACAGGAGGTAAATTAGAATGATACTTGGCACGACGAGGTGCAGGTGCCTTGAAAGATTTGGACGGCATCACTTTCTCCGGGAGACGTCTACAGTTGAGATCTGACGTTGGCGAACCGTCGTGTAGCTTTTTCAGTACGAAATTTCTCTCTCTTCTTTCGCTGTCCAAGTGCCGGTTTTACTTGACCGCCGGTCCTATGTGTTCTAATCCAATCGTGCACTAGAGGAGACAGGCGAATGTTAGCTCAAAATGTGTTACCTACAACGGCCGAAGACCACGGAGAAAAGCAGAATAATCGCAACTACCTTTGTTGCTTTTGAGTAAGCCAATCTTATGTCGAGCGAGCCGATAGTCGAGAGTACGTGAGTCTAGATTACCGGTTGGAATCCAACGCGCATTCGTACAGCCAACAGAGCACACTTCCTAACTGCCGCAAACATGATAGTAAAAGCGGGAGAAACAGCCTTAGTGTCAAGGAGGGGCAATATTGAATCATCCTTCTTTCCATGAAAACATCACAGCCTTCGTACAAACGACAAATACTGGACCATTTTCGGCACGGCTGCCCAGCACCAAGACCAGTCACGACTTCAGCCACTTGAGCATTCTGAAGACAATTTTTCTTCATTTAGCAAATTCTCCGTGGATGGATCCCAGGCGTCCCCGAGATCCAGCATTTTGGAACATCGCCGCGAGAACGGTCGCAGGTACCATCGCATGAGCGATGGCGGAGAACTCTGCGTTCTATGTGGAGCCATCTGGTGGTCGAAGCTTGCAACAAAACCGGGCGACCTATCGACAAGACGGACCCGATGCCGATGGAAATGAAGACGGCGGGCTTCGAAGCTATAAGAACGACTCGAATCATCTTTCCAGCTTCCTCCTGGCCAAAGGATCAGAAGCTTAAAGAGTTGGGCATGTGGAACCAACTGCAACTACTACCCGGTCTAGAGCCGTTGACCCTTCGCCTTTGAACTCAGATTTTGGGCTGGTCAAGAGAGGAGACAGTGGCATGTTGTGCGGAAGTACGAAGGGAGATGAAAGATACGAAGATCCATGCTTACTGGAATGGTCATGTCGTGTACGGTCAAAAGCCACAGAGAGTTCCGGACCAGGGGTTCCGAGTAAAACTTCAAAAACAACTACAATGCCTGCTCACTTGGCTTCCATCTACATTATTGCCAATAATGACACTGGAAAGAAGGTGGAATTTACGTTCCTCAGTATAGCAGGTGCCATAATTAATGCATCTAACCGAAGTCCCGCCCTGCTTTTCGCATCCGAACCGTCATATACATAAACAGTCGCCCTTGGCTGTATTCCTAGTGGTCAAGTACTGATTTTCTTTGCGTTCCGGCCCTGAATTTTGATTCGACGACTGTGATGACAGCTCCGATCTTATGATGTGAAATCCTATGATTGTGAACGAGCGTGCCGGCTTCTCATCATGGTTTGCCTTGACCATCCAAGGAAATGTTCGCCCAGGCAATAAATTTCACCCTTGCGGGGGAGCAAAGATACGAAATTTCCGTAACTCGCGCTTCTCACATAATCCCATCCAAGGCCGTTCCTCGCACAGAGCCGCTTCAAGAGCCGCGCAACCGTGATTGCCAAGACGACCTCGTGAGCAGTTTACCAAGACGTCCTTCTCCGATACCAAGACCAGAACATGTCCTGATTTTCCACCAGAAAGAAACCAAGGCGAAGGAAGGGGGGGGGACGCGCATCCCGCTTCTATTTGCGATCATCTTGACATGTTGGCTAAACGAGAGGCTCGGCGGAGGTTTACGACTTTCCGTTTACCTTAGTGTACAGCGCCCAACTGCCGGGACCCACTAAATCACTCGATTCAAGCATGGGAGTCGTTAAACGACTTTTAGGATGACTCGTGTGTATTCATTCCCAGTAGCGAGGTTTCCGAAGTCCCAAGGGATGTCCTTCGCTAAATAGCTATCTTTCTACGTCTAATGTCAAGTCCGTGTGATCCGCCAAGCCATTCGTCTGACCCAGGAAACTAAGAACAGATAATCTCCCGTCTGTCATTTCACCCGACGGCAACCATGAAGGGAATCACTGGACATCTTTACGTTTTCGCTTCAACTGCTGATGTAGACCTAAAGTAAATGCCCCAGTACAACTGTCCTTCGATTAGTCATGTATATCGGACATATGTGCCGCTGGCTTCTTGGCGTAAAAAAACTGTAATCTTGTTATCTTGTCTCAGCTGCACATGCTGTGCCCGGGGCTTTGATTTCCGGCGGAGGTTCCTCCGTCCCACCCATTGACACGCATAACGCCAGAGGACAGTTGAAATCGAAAAATGCGTCAAGAATCCTTATAGTTGCTGATTCGTCCCGCCGCACTGAGTGATCTCACTATCCCGTCGAAGCATCAAGTCATCGCAATCGTCGTTCTTCGTGGTAAGTTCTTTACACGTGAGCGGCCTCCTTGGCAGGGGCGGCAGCAGGGGTAGTGACAGGGGCAGCGACAGGGGCGGCGACGGGTGCCGCAGCAGCAGCACCGTTGACGCTGGCGACAGTCTTCTGGGCAACTTGAAGGATGTTGTCTTGGCCGAGAGTGTTTTGGGGGAAACGGGCGTTATAACCAATAACATCGCGGACGGCGTTGAAGGTCTGGGGCTTGACCATAAGCTTCTGGGTAGAGACAAGCCACTGGACCCCCTCGGAACACGGAGGAGTGGTAAGAGAACCCATGTAGCTAGACTACGTTAGTGGACGCCAGAAAATCGAACGGAGCCTGACTAACCTCTGGAAGCTGCCAGCAGTCAGGAGGTTGACGACCTCAGACATATCCAGTGCGGCAGTCTTGGTGACGGTACCGGGCTCCTTAATGGCGTCGAGAGACGAGAAGACGGTCGCCAGAAGGTTGGAAGAGGCAGCGGCTTCAGCCTTGACGGGGTTGAGGGTCATGGCGGGGATGGTCTTGGCCCCCTCGGAACTTTTAGCAGTATCAAGAGAGGCGCGGCGGGATATCTTCCTGCGGCGCTCGGCGGTCTTGTTCTGACCAGCGGCAGGTGCTTCGGCGACAGGAGCAGCAGCTCCGGCGCCCTGTTCGATGTCGATATAGGTTCCGATGACAGCAATCTCCTGGGTTTCTCCCTCAAAAACCATATGCATCTCCATGGCCATGCTCCTTCCAGCATCGAGATGCTCGCTAGGCAGATGGAAATGGAACTGCTGAAGGGTAAAGTTGGAGCCGCCGACCTGCATCGAGCCTCCCTTGGCGATAACCTCGACCGTGGTTCCCAGATTCTCGAACTCAGTTTCCTCCATGTTGGGAATCTCGAGGTTGATAGAGTTGCCGGGTAGAGTATTGAAGGCGCCAACCGTCATGTCGATGGGAGACTGAGTCTTTCCGGTGGCGCAGAGGGCGTTAGCGGTAGTGTCCAGAGCAACCCAGTTCAAGGGGCCCTTCGAGACCATGTTAGCAAAGCCTCGAGAATGCTGTTGATCAGGGTTCTGGATAACTTACATTGGCCCCAGTGTAGGCGAAGGTGTTGACCTTGACTTTTCCACCCTCGGCGCGAGGGTCGAGGTGGGTTCCATAGGCGCACGAAGCCAGGACTCGAGAGAGGGAGGCGGCGAAAACACCGGCCGTAAAGATACGAGAAGCCATTGTAAGGACGGTAGGATACGGACCAGCTCGTGAGGGCCTACAAAGGAGTGAAAAGAGGGGAGGAAGAAGATTAAGATAATAAAGGAAGATTATTGGTTAAGCAATGTGAGACCAGCCCTCTAGGGAAAACGAAACGAACGGGGAAGAGTAGGGAAGATGGTGAGTGTTGGAGATGTGAGAAACGAGATGAACCGGGAAAGGAGGTAAGTCTGTGTCAAGGTGGCACAAAGCCTATATAGGTCACATCACAATCCGACTTACTGTCGAAAGGTAGTTATTGCGATAATCGCCCTCGCAAGTCCAATGAGACTCTTACCCACGCGAAGATACTCGGGGCAGACGAGGCAGTAGAGACGGAATGATGGTGAGGGCCTTGGCAAGCGCTTCATCCAGGGTATTGAGAAGCAGAACGAGGCCAGGAGAAGGCAATGGGAAGCAGCCAGTGAGTGAAGGTCGAGGATATGGGTGCCTTGTGTTTGGGGGTGGGCGCCTCGTTTCCCATGGCATCGTAGATGTGTTCCGGCACCCACAACGGGGGTCAATTCAAGCTTCTCATCCAATCCTACCAATACGACGGCAGTGAATACCATCTGGAATATAGGAGTAGGACGCGCAGTGTGGTCGAGCCCGGTAGTGGCATTGAGACGGAGGATAGCAAAAAGCGGAATGACCGGGGGGTCCTGGTCAATTTGGCAGGATGGGAGACCAAAGGCAGCGTGAAACTGCCAGGCTCCGGAGGTTTGGAAAACGTGTGGGGAATGTGACCATTTTACCAGTTGAAAGCTTGGCCCAGCAGAAGGTAGGAGGTTCAATCCTTGCCAAAGGTGTTCCACGAGTCTCGATACTCGAGTTGCAGTGACGGGGAGCGATAGTCTGGTTCGGACGGAAGTGAAGCCCCGTCCCAACGTTCTTTTTCGCTGACGATCTACCTCTTGAGACGATGAAGCTTCACTCAACACCATGAGGAACGGTCCTGAAAGATTATGATGATTTCCCAAGACAACATAACGAGGGCTAAGAATAAGCAACTGGAATGACCGCCCTCAAGGCAGGTGACCGTTGATATGTACTTGGGTATTCGGAGAAATACGCGGGCGAGAGGATTTCCAAGAGAAGACAAGAAATAGGGCTCTAAGGTACTATGCAAGGAGCCCGAGATGCACCCAAGACTCTAGAGGATACCAACAAGGCAGGGAACGGCAAGAGACGATGCGGTACGTATCTTCACACGTGTATCACACCTTCCTTGGACTCTGAGAAGGTTACGAAGACACTGATCTTGGATTGAGAAGTGGAAGGTACGATGCCGCAGGTTACCTTCCTCTTCTTGGCAGCAACTCAGGTGGAAACTTCCTCTGCTCTCACGCGTGGCAGCTGCTGAAGGCCCAGACCGCGCTGGTTCTTACCTGCTCTGTTCGGATGGATGACACAAGGTGACAAAGATCCACTTTTTGAAGCAGCTTGAGGATGACGCTAAGACGGAAAAGATATTTGGATCCCGTGGGGTTGGGGCGCGAGAAGGGATGAAAGGAGGTGCTCTGTAGGGGAAAGTGAAAAAACCAACTGATTTTTTGCAGAGCTAAGAGCTTTGATGGCCGCCAAGTCAAACGGGGGTCGATGACGGGGGGAAGAACCAGGAGCTGAAAAGCTGAGGTCGGAGGTCCAGCCCCAAAGAACCCGAAAAATAAGCTGTCTGACTAAGGTGAGCGAGGGGGCTTGACAACTGACGCCTGGGTAGTGAATCACTCATTGGTCTGTGTGCCAGCGTACCATTCAGGCGGTTCACCGCTTGACGCATCTTCACGCATTCCTCCCGAGGTTGCTTAATTCTCCTTCAGGCTTCAGCGCTTCTGGGCGCGTTTCACTCTCCCCGAGCTACCAGGGCTTGCGACAAGCCTCCTCGAGAACATCACCAACTTCATGTTGCTCATGTTGCATTCTCCTCTTCCGCCTCTACCGCTGGCCTCTTCCACCAGTCATCGTCCAGTCTCAAGCCTCACTGCGCCTCATCATTCATCGAGACCTTTCTTTCCGTCCTCCCAGCTGGCCGTTTCGAACCAGGCTCTCGTGGTAGGCTCATCTTGACGAGCGGTGACGGGCGCAGGAAATTGGGGATAGCTTCAGCAGACCCCATGTCGTCATCAAACATCAGACGCGGAACGGACAAGCGCTGGGACTTGGCGCGATGGATGGCGTCTGACGTTGGGAGGCGCGCCAAGAAGCTACAGAAAATGAGGCAGGCGGTGCCGAAGAATATCCACATCGACCACAAACTGGCCCGTCTTCGGGCCCCTCTGGTTCCGCGACGCATAAACCTCGCATTCAAGAATTTGTCAGCGCTAGCAAAGCCAGCGACTCCTAATCGAGAAAAGTCCATCACTTCGGGAGGTCCTTCGGTTAATCCAGCTTCCGTAGAGTCGGCAGCGTTCTCGTTGACCAACATGATCAAGGTGACACCAAAGCTCCGGGAACGTCTCGCCAGAGAACATCCAGCTGCGTCTTCTTTCTGTCGGTGCACTTCTCTTCATGCCTGGTCGGATTATCACCCAGCATTACCAGAAGATGATGACGTGGAAAGGGATACTTGAGTTGAATGCTTGCTTTTCCGGCCAAGTTACTGGCCTATCCCTCCCTTTATCCGTGAAGAACGATTTCGCGAGTCGAATCTCCCTGTGTGAGACAGCTGGCCAATGATACTCAGAAGGGCAAGCTTCCTTCATGAAGCATGCAATCTAAGATGCTCCACGATCGCGACCGTCTGTCGTCGACGTCAACCCATCCCCTGTCAGACTCAATTCTGCAAGAAGCTTGATTGGGTTTCTTTTACCCCTTGCAATGGCACGGCAGCACTTTGTCCACGGCTGAGTATTGACGATTGGCCGCGCTGCGTCGCATCGCTTGGCGTCTTGTTCCACCAAGCCCAGCACATCTTGGCGCTTGGCTGCACTTGTCCTGCTGTCCACTCTCCTCTCGCTATTAGTGCTTTTCGCCGAGGAAAACAAGCAAACCAAGCTTCTTATCAGTCAACGCCGAGTGAGTGACCATGCTAATCGTGAAAACACCTACTGAATTTCATGCTCAGAGCCATAGGCGGGGTTCTTCAACATTCGGATGTTATCTAAGATTTTCCATGATTACGGTTAGCCGCATTTCCCCATGGAGAGCGCCTTTCCGACTAAGAATTCGCGCTCTTCGTAGGCGAGCATTGTCATTTTCATGATCGACGACTCAAAACAACGCCCCCTGAGCCTGCGTGTCCCCCGTGGCTGCCGCCAGCTACGAAGCAATGACTCCCCGTTAATGGCGAGATTCGTTGGCTAAGCGAGTCAAAGTACGAGGGTGTAGGTAACAAGTGAGGGCTCTATGCGACTCTACAGCCCCTAACGCAGTGATGATTATTTGGCCCCGCTGGGTCATCGATTGCCCCGGAGAATGTGGCCGGGACCTCGCAATCTGTCCGAGGCCAGACGGGGTTAGATCGGGGACGGTCCCTTACGGTACCTTACCTTACACGGCGAACGGGCTTGACGCCCCGCCTGCTGCGGGTCCCCGCATACCGGACTGGGAATGCGAGCTGCAACACCACATCGGCCTCACGGCATCAACAGGCTTCCCAAGGCAATGCCTGAGTACAACACAATGTGATATTTCGCAGTATTGAAACGGGCCTAGTTTATTCTATATCTACCAGTCTCAGGAAGCCGATCCATCTTACCGGTCAGGATATTCAGACGACGGATCGCAACTAGCGCACGAAGGCCTCAACTAGCCTAATTGGGAATGCGAAGCTATGCGAGAAAGCGTACCTCAACTTCCAACATAATATAAGAACGACGTATTGAACATGAGATCTGAAAAAACTGTATGTCTTAATTCATTCGACACGTTCCTCGATATTTCCTCTCCAAGTGAATAACTCCATTCTTATTCTTCCAGCCTTCATAGCCAACATGGTCACTCTCGCCCAAGTCCGCCACTCCAATTCCCTTCTCACTGCATCCACAATACCTCAAACATCTCTCTTCGTCGGCGGCACCTCAGGAATCGGAAAATTAACCCTCATCGAGCTCGTATCCCTCAACTTCCCTGTTAAAGTCTACGTCGTGGGCCGCAAAGCCACCGAACCGGCCATGAGACCTGTTCTCGATGATCTGCGCCGCAAGAATCCCAGCGCAGATCTCATCTGGGTTGAGGGAGAGGTCTCGCTCTTGTCCGAAGTGAGGCGTGTTTGCGATTTCATCAAGTCCAAGGAGGAGAGATTGGACCTTTTGTGTTTGACGGCGGGATACGCTCCCTTCGGAGGACGCAACAGTGAGCGAACTTGTGCGAGGCGCAGAAGGAGAAGAAGCCCGAGGCTGACAACAGAGAGACACAGACACCGACGAAGGACTCGAAGTCACACATGCGCTGGAGTACTACGCCCGGATGCTCTTCACACTCAATCTCCTCCCTCTGCTCCGCGCTTCCCCGACCCCTCGCGTCCTGACGGTCCTCGGAGGCAGCCTGCTCTCGAACAAGCTCATCCTCGACGACATCAACCTCGAGAAGCCAGGCAACTTTGGCGGCGTACGAACACAAACGCACATGAACATAATGAACACGCTGTTTCTCGACCGTCTGTCGGCTGCAGATCCCCTCAACCGTGACGTCACATTCGTACACAACTGGCCTGGGGCAGTGAACACCGGCAACATGGAACGGTACCATAAGCGGAGCGCGTTCTCGCCGCTTGCTTTGACGGCCTTGGTCAGGCCGGTCTTATGGATGTTGGGGGCGGGAGAGAAGGAGGTCGGGGAGAGGCATGTTTATGTTGCTACTTCGGGGAAGTTTGGAGGGAACGGACCGAGTGACGGGAAGGCTGAGAAGGGGACCGGCGGAGCGGAAGGAAGGGGGCTGTTTCTGGTGAATCAGAAGTGTGATGTTGTTGGTAAGGGAGACGTGTTGGAGGAGCTGAGGCTGGAGGCGCAGGGAAATGTTTGGGAAAAGACGATGGATATTCTGCGGCCGTATATGTGAGCGACGCCCATCGTTGTTTATCATCAAACCGGAGATATTGTTAGCACTTGAGACGTACTGTTTTCCCTCTTCGAATTAGTATGGAATCAGGCTCGACATCAGAAGAAGCATCAATTTCTCTACGAGCGGGTTCCGCACTTTCATCCGCTCGACGTATAGCGAGATGGGTAAGGCTGCGGCTGAGATTCGCCAAGGTGAGCGTGACGTGCTCTGTTCCTCCACGGACACGCTGTGTAACCTTGTCAACGTCACGTGTGGATGGCACGGTGATTGGTGAAAAATGATGATGCTCTTGGAAGAAGTAACTAAGAGCCCAGTGGGCCGTGGAGCCCCAGAGCCGCCAGCTGGCGAGCAGTAGCTACTAGCTGGGGAGGCCTGGCTTTAATACGCCCTCTTAGGCTCTACTAGCTATAAAACTAAATAATAAGTTAATATAATAATATAAAGTAATTATAAACTAATTTAAAATAAAGTTTTAAAATAGTTTAAATATGTAATATAGTTAATAATTAAATTAATTATTAAATATATAGAGTTTTTATATATAATTTCTATAAATATAAATTAATTAAAAACTTTAAATTAATTCTTCTCTACATTATAATAAATTAAATAAAAAATAAAGATAAATTATTAGAAATATATTTACAAAGTACTAATAAATTATTAATTAAAAATAATTAAAATTTAAGAAAAATTAGAATATAAATTAAAAAAAGCCTAAAAAATATAATATAATTTAAAAAATTATAATTAAATATATTAATATAATTAATAATATTTTATTAATTTTAATATAAATTAAAAGAATTAGAAACTTTTAGGGACCTCTAAAGACCTACTAAGTAGTCTCTACTTAGGGAGTAATAACCCCCTAGTTCCTAAGGGAAGGGGGGTTAGAGAAGAATAGTTATCTTTGCCTACACCTAATATACTGTCTTCTTTACTCTATACCATTAGCCTCTAACACGGGATCCACTAATGCGACGCTATGGTGAGTCGCGCAGATCGAAAATATGGTTGTGCACTATGCTAATCACAAATGCGTGCCAAGTCCCTTGACGACGCAGCTTATCAAGCTCTCATGGCCGCCGAGATCGACCATCTTTGCGCTCGAATCAACGGACCAGTGGTTTGTGAGCTTGCCTCCAGCTTAAACGCAGGGAAGCCTTGTGTACTAGAGCACCCTTCAAAGGTTTTAGGATTAGAATCTCACGGGCTATGCAAATTACCATTGCTCGCGTCCGGTTCAAGGATAGCTCGCCTTCGTGGCTTCTACGAGTGCCGCGAGTTACTGGATTCACTGTCGGTCTTCCTGCGTCCCTTGCCGAATACCTGATCCAAAGCGAGTATGCAACCCTAAAATTCCTGGAGACTACCAAGGTGCCAGCGCCGCAGGCATTCTCGTTTGGTATCCCATCCCAGGGAACCGACTGTGGCGTCGGAGTCTGCTTTCTTCTGATGGAAGAGTTAGCTGGTAGACCTTGGGATGGCCAAGGAGATACCTCTAAGGTATGGCACTGCCTTGGAGAGATTCTGGCGGAATTAGAGAAGTATTGTTTTCCCTAAGTTAGTTTTCTATATGTTAACTCCCCGCAAGATTAACCTTTAGTTTCTGCTATAGTAAGTGATAGATTTATTTGCCTTAACCCTTGGGGTCCATTCAAAACCATAATAGAGTATTACTTAGCCTAGGCTAAATAGTATCTCGCGCTAATTATTAATAGTTAGTTATACCTATAATTTCTAATTAAGGTATACTTAGTATATTAATTCTTAAAGAAGTATATAAGTATATTAGCTAGTAATAATAATATGCTTTTTCTTAAATATATTAATAATAAAGGTAATTACTTAATAATTAATAAGTAAACCAATATTATTAGCATTGTTAACTAGTAAATAGCATGTGTTGTTCCGCAATGAGAGGTATTTATGTTGTCCCTCATATCTGCGGATATGGGAGCGGCCAAGTGTCGCTTAGTGCGAAGGACATTGCACTTACTAATGCTTTGCGGGAAAAGAGCGCATAATTGGCTGAATGCATGGGTGATGAGAAGATGAGACGATTCTTTTGGGGATTGGGACTAGAGCATGATTGGACATTGGCATTGCCGTTAGCGAAGGCTTTATTTACTTCAGGTCTTTGGAGTAGAACAAGGTTGGGATGAATGAGAGAGGAGCAGCTGACGGAATGCAAGGGCGATGAACGTCTGGCGGCACTTTTGGAAGTTTCTTGACCAGCTGCGGTGTCGTTGGAATCTAGCTGCGCACGGAAACCTCAACAGAGATTAGACCCATTAAGCCGGTTCCATTGCCTTGTAATACTCGCTGCGTACATATATGCATATCCGGGGCTATGGTTTATCCGCCCTCAAAGCACCCCTGATCAGGTCGCTCGTGGCTTTCCCCCCACAAACAAGATTCCCCCATAAACAAGAAAAGTGCCACACAAGATTCCATGAATCCAATCGTCTCTCATCTCCATCGGCCTTCGCCCGCAATTCCTGCAAGGAACAACGAAAACGACGCCATCGCATACTTTTTTCATCCATCGTACCCCCCTCCGCACGACCTGCTCTTCACTTTACCATGCGTTGACCCAACGAATGCGCGCAGCGCGACTGAAAGCAGGCGGTCAGCCGGTCTATACCATGACGTAGCTCTTCTCGCTTGTCAGGTCATAGCTGACAACAACTTCTCGGGGCGTCTCTTCTTTGATCGCAAAGGTGTGCACGCCGTGTCGGATGAAATATCTATACAGGGGCTACTTCATCCTGGAGAGTACTTCTTCATCGTGAACTCTGACCGTACGTCCAATCTACTATGCATGTTTATCTTGTTGCAATGTCAATTCTCAAGTTCGGGAGGCTAACTTCGTATCATGTACCAGCTACGTATCGTTACCCGGTCGTCCCAAGCTTTCGTGACTGGCGGTTTCCACATGGCCAGATTCCCGACACATGGCCGTCTCCTAAAGCATCACCTTCGACCGACACGGTGCGACGTTGCGCGCTTACGAACCATGGCTTTGGTCTTACCAACGCCCACATAGTGCCTAGAGAAGAGGCCGAGTGGTTCATGCGCAATGGCATGTCACGATATGGCATGGATACGCGCGATGTAAATGACTCCCGGAACATGATGCGCTTACGGGCTGATGTCCACCGTTGCTTCGACACCCGTGTGTTCTCTATCGTCCCGAAGCCCGAATTCGCTTCAGACGACCCTCAGACCTTGTCTCCGAACCGGAATATTGCATATGTGTTGCACGTCTTTGGTTCCAACATGGAGGAGTTTTCAGATATGTACCACAATATGTGCGTTCAGTATCTTGACAACACCAGTCAACAATATCTCTTCGCCCGCTTTACTTGGACAATTTTGATTTTTGTCAAACCGTTCGTGCTTGCTGGCACGACTCGGTCTGTCATTCGGCACAACAGCCAGGTAGCCGGTATGCAATGGATTACAGAAGACTTGTCAGGTTCTCAGCTGTCAAGTTTGTACGGCGGCGGTGGATCGAGAAGTGCTAGCCCTAAAAAGCGCATCCGGCAGGGGGAAGAAGATTTTGTCAGCTTGGCAGACTCTGACGAGTGGTATGAGGAGACTTTTGAATTTGAAGAAGGCAGAGGACGGAAGCGTTGTCGTCGCTCGCCTACGCTGCTTGACGGCGGAGACAGGGCTCACAGGCCTGCCCTGTCTAATGTTTCTACTTTAACATCGGCCAACAAAACTCCACCTCCGCACTCGCCATTGAGTCATGTCGATTCCAGCCGGAAGATCAAAACCTGTGGGAGCACAGCTCTTGCTGACTCTTAACACTCTAAATTTACCCGACTAGGTATATCACGAATATAGGTAAGTCTTGGTGTTTCTAGTTATTTCCCGGTTGTCGTGATGACTTCACTCATTCGCCTCACACTGCAAGGCATGTACCACGGCACGTGCTGCAGCATGTGACTATTGTTCGGGCCAACTCCTTGCTCTGTAGCAGCCTATATAAAGTGGCCCTTAGTAGCCTATACTCTAACTCTCTTAGACTAATAGACTATATTTCTCTAAGTCCCTTTATACTATATATTACTTTATAATAATTATAAGCCTAGCTCTTTTAGACCTCTTTAATTATTATTAAATAAAGTAAATAAAAGTTTACTAGATTTTTTTTTTCTCTCTTTTATTCTTTACTTTTTAAAATCTCTTAAGATTAAATAATATATTTTTCTCTATAACCTTCCGTGGGCCTCCTAGAAGCTTACAAGAATGGTGTGTCCATTTCACTACAACTATTGGGGTCTTATGGTGCACGAATTATGAAAGCTAATGCCATAATCAGAGATCATGGCGAGCCAAACGATGGATGATGAAGTTTTGAACCGGATCACGAGCATCCTCTACGATATCAAATCGGATGCAATTTCGAAGAAAGCATCGGCAGAGGTAAGAGATATGGACCGACAAGCATTTCAACCTATACCCCAAGACGAGATTCAGGCGTTCCCGGGAGAGAATGAATCTCGGGAAGGTGGCGTGCCATTGCCTCGCGACCAGTCCATGAGTTTGGACATGGAAGAGCAGAGAACTTTACTGCGGATCAACCAAAACATTCTGCTAGGATTGGACCTTGAAGATATTGATATCCGAGCGTCACTGTCGTTCTATGTGGCAAAGTCGCGTTGGATGACATTCGTCATCTGGTTCATGTGTTTGCAACTGTGTGGCTTGGTGGCGTGGGTGTTGGCGCTCTTATGGTATTACAAACCGTCGTCAATCTTCAAAAGCTCTCTCGTCTCTTTTTTTCTCGTACAACCCAGTCACTGCTTCGTTGCAGTGGCCATGGGCCTCAACATTGAAGACAGGCACATGTCAAAAATGAAGCTGACATTTGTTTGTATCTTTCTGTTCTTCATTCTCCTGGGTTGGGATGCTATTTTGTTGTTGCTTCCTGCCACGCAGATATGGAAGTGGTACATTACCCCAGCACCTTTAGCTGTCATAATTTTCCAATTCATCTATCTAGGCATCACATGATAATGTATAATCTAGGCGGGTTTCACTCTACGTAAGAACCTTGGATATTATCGCAACACAGAACGTTTGGTAATTACAGTCTGATGATTCAGAACCGCACAAACAGGGGAGGGGGACAAAAGGTTCCGGCGTGCAATCTTGACTTGCGGTCTATCGAATCTGAACCTCAGCTCGCTGGCTGCTACCAAGCCGGGTTATTCCATGTCAAATAGCAGTTCCAACGCCGCACTTACCCACTCCCACTTAGACATAAGAATCCAGCAATAAGGTAGGCATGCTGAAAAGCAGGAATAATACAATGTCCGTCGATCTTCCCTCATTTGCAATAGAATTCAAAGATACCAGTCGCCAATATTTTGTATAGTACTCGACTTTCAATCGCATGATGAAGATTCGGGAGTTTGAGTGGGGGGCCTGTCGTCGGAAAAGCAGCAGTAGATGTTACGTCACGTGGGTAGGCTGGGCCTACTTCACCACCTTCAGCACCTTCCCTTCCTTCCACTTCTCCCCTCATCCATACAAAGAACAACAACAACAACCAGATCCGCCCATAGGCAGCCCAGATCCAAGATATCACGATACCTCTGCTCTTCACAGTAGAGGCCTGAGGAGGTAAGTTGCAATATGACGAAACACAACAGAATGTCGCATAGATCAGCGTTGCAGCCAGGGAGACATTTGGCTGGAGTGTTCGGGCCAAGGACCCTTCAATTGAGTAGGCAAACAAACATAATGGTCCTTTCCAAGGACCCCAGTGGCCTGACGCTCATCGAATCCGTACGTGAGCCGCAGCCGATTGGGTCTTGGCCGTCGCATCCTTCACCGCTCGGCGGCGATGTACAAAGCGCTTCGACGGAATCGGAGGGTTAGCACAGCCGAGCACAAGCGCTGGAACACTTACCACTGCGCCCCGGAGACAGTTCCGCCGGTCGTATTACTAAGTTGGAAGCTCTAGGCTCTCTGCCTGCGTATCGTTCAGCTCTTTGTACGGCGATCATATCGATTAAATCCTTCTGTGGACCTCAGGATCGTTGCCCTGCTTGGCAGCCGAGGAGATTATTCAGCCGGCCTTTGTGGTTTCTCCGTGGTGAAGAACGACTTTGTTGATAAGACGTGGCGTTTCAAGATGTTGTCTGGCGTCCGAGGCAATTGATTCAGTCCCGGTTCACCACCACCATTGCTTAAGCAGCCTGAGTGTCCCGGAGAAGCCGATTTGCAAATATCGCCAGCCGGGAGACGCCATTTCAATTTCGAATAACCCGGAAGCAGAAATGTCTCGGCTCGAGTATTTTTCCTATCAAGATTATGGCACCACTCTTCTGAAAGAGATGCACTACAGCCAGGCTGTCCGCGTTGGCGATATTATCGAGATTTCAGGTCAAGGTAAGCCAGAAACCCGTGTGGCTTCTCAATTACGGCGAATAATTGTCTCGGTTCTCGAATGACTGACGCAAATCACAGGCGGTTGGGATCCCAAGACCGGCGAGGTTCCGTCTGGTCTTGCCGAAGAGATTGACCAAGCTTTCGCGAACGTGGATCTGGCTTTGAGAGACGCGGGCGGCGAGGGATGGTCGCAGGTCTTTCGCATACGTCTCTTTGCGCTTGACGAGGCATGGACGCCGGAAGGAATGGGCCGGATGGTCGAAAATATGAAGAAATGGACGCCGAATCACGCACCGATTTTGACGGGAGTTGGGGTTTCGAGACTTGGACAGCCGCGAATGCGAATTGAGGTTGAGGTTTCGGCCCATGATCCATCCAAGAAGCTCTCCGAGAAGAAGTGATGGTAGGAGACATAAACGGTCGAGGTTATTCTTTCCAGAACTACATATAGGATCATTGCAAGTATTACATGCATTTTATGGCAGTTGTAATCGTTGTCGATATCATAAACATCCGGTGGCGTCGCCCACTATTGTCACCTTCTTCATCTTCTTTTGTGATTTCTTTCCAATACATTCTTCCGCGGTTTGCCTCCCCCGCGTGCATGGTGCTCTCAACCAGCATCTTTGGCATTTCTATTGAATTGGTATATCCCTTCAAGTATTGATTCAGCCTATCTAGTCATCAAGAGAGAAGGTGCATTTTAGCCCTGAATGGTCACTCCAAGGCACAGTCCTCTCACCTTCAACCTGATTACCCTCTTGCTCAGTTTTGGGTAATGGATCGTCCGAGCTGGGCAAAGCAACGCATCCTGGGTGCATCACCTCCATACGCAAGGGCCTAAGTCCAAGCACAGCGACCCTGTCCATACGGTTTGGCGGAAACGGCTCGGTTCCATCTACCCCCCACGTGTAACCGGCCTCCTCGCCCCGCACCGCTTTCCAAGCATCCACGAGCTCGTTCTCTTCGATGAGCGTCTGGTCCTCCGCGAGGACCGGGTTGAAGTCTCCAGCGACCAGCCCGCAGCCGGCATCGCGGAGAAGACCGCCGGCGACGGACAGCTGATGGGGTCGGCGGGAGCGCAGAGGAGGCGTCGGCGCCAGCGAATCCAGGTGGACGTTGACGAGCCGGACGCGCTTATACGCAGGCGGTCCCGGGGCCGCTTTCGGTTTCGTCGCCGGTAGGAAGACTTCGCCGCACAAGGCGTCTCTGCCGAACCGCGAGCCGTATTTGACGCGGGAGACCCTCCCGAGGATCCCGGCAGCCGCCTCGCCGAGGCGTCCGAAACGCGACCTGGAGAGGAGGGCCATGGTCGCGAAGAGTTGGCCGCGCCACTGGACGGTGTCCTTCTCGCTCGAGTACCAGCCGTCGCGGATCCTCTCGTCGCCCAAGAGGAACGGGACCATGGGCTTGCTGACCTCCTGGAGGAAGATGATGTCGGGCATCGGTGCTTCGTCGAGTAGCCTAGAGAAAATCGCGGAAAGTCTCTTGGTCGGCAAGGGCGAGAATGCCTCGACATTCCACGTCGCGAGGGTGATTTCGGTGCTCTTGTCGGTCTGGTCGAAAGGAGCGTCCGAGGGAATGTCTTCCGCTGCGTTTGGGACCGTTTCCCATTCCGCGGTCGCCGCGTTGAATTCATGCCAAGATTGGTAGATGGGTGCGAGATCGGGTCCTTCGATTGTTCGCGGAGAGCCTTGCGAGGCTTGGGGATTTTCTGAAGGGGAAGGTTTCGAATACATGTTGATTCCGCGCGGCGACGAGTGATGCGGAGGAGTGCCGGAGGACTTCACGAGATCCATGTATCGTTTGAGGTGAGGTGGTGGTGATGTTGACTGAACTCAAAAGGATTTAGGCAGAGGCCGTTAGCTGTAGGCGGCGACATAGTAGGCAACCGCGGCCGCTATAAAGTTTCGAAAACGCGCTGTTGGAGAACTTTGTTGGTCCTTAGTCATCGGCAAATAACAGGAGTGAAATCCATCATATTCATGGATGTGGATGTGTCCTCACCTAGTTGGCAGACTAATCAATTTCTTGGGCGGGCTATCGGTTCTGTTGAAGGCTCAGTCGCTGAGGATGTCCACCTACCTGATGCTGTTTCTGATGCTCTCCAGACAGCGATAGGGCCTGGGAGGGATTGATTAGATGGAGGCATTGTGTGGATGAGATTTCGCGGAAATTGGAGCATTCTTTCCCATAATGTATACCTTTATGTCCTTTTTCTCTCTCTCCTTTTCTTCCTTCTTTCTGAGAGTTGAGATTGGAAACTCACGGTAAAAGAAGGCAGTTGGAATGTTGCGGACCTTTCCGTCGGCAGGCGTCTCAAGTCTTCCACCAAAAGAAAAAGAAACAAAGTTGAGATCAGGTGTGTACTTCTCTTACCGGGCGTTTGTTATCGCTGGATATAATACCTAGAGACAATACAAAAGCAAATATTAGGGCCCGGCTCGCATGCCACTCGGCATCCTCGTGAGGCAGAATGAAACATGCAGACGGAAGATTTGTCATTGGCACTCAAGAGTATGTGATATGCTCTCGACCTCTAGTTAGGCTCTCGCTGCATCATGCAAATGCAGCCGGAGACAGCTGTAAGCCCACCTACTCCATCAAGCAGTGGCACCGCCGATTGCCACTGATTGATACGACAGAAATTCATGTGGTAGCACTGAGGCTAGGAAACGGAGTTCGGACGCTTCAACTTGGCGGATGCTGCACGACAGATTGGGTGCAGTTAGGGCGGGGAAAGTCAGCCACTGTTGATGATCCTGCGACGTGCATTCAGCTCTTTTTAACGAGGGGATATTTCATGAATATTGTCGTTCTCAGCCCCAATTGAAAACCGATTCTGTTTCCATGTAAGCCTTTCCTTTCTTCTCATGCGCCCACCAAGATGGCGCCCAAACCCGGCCTCCAAGTCCTGCACTTGAGCATGCCACGGACCGGCAGCGCTTCGTTGAAAGCGGCGTATGAAGAGCTCGGTCTGCCAGCCTATCACGGCTTCGACTTTTTCCAGCGCCCGCGGGACCAGGCACGATTCGCCGAGGCCTTCGACGCCAAGCACCGCGGGAAAGGCAAACCGTACGGGCGGAAGGAGTTCGACGAGCTGCTGGACGGCTGGGCTGCGGTGTCGGACAGTCCCGTCTTGGGGTTCATTGACGAGCTGATTGAGGCTTATCCGGAAGTAAGTAAAGTTCCAGGAAAGGGCAATTTTTCTTTTAGAAATGTTGCGATCTGGATAATTCTAACAACTGACTTGTATCACAGGCCAAAGTGGTGCTTGTCAGGCGGGACGTTGATGAATGGGAAAAGTCGTTCAGAGACACCGTGATCGCCTCGTTCTGCGATTGGAAACTGTGGGTAATAGTCAACCTCATCGAGCGTTTCCAGACCCTCAAGCTGGCAACCTTGACGAAAGCAGTGCTGCTCGCGTTGTTCGACGCCCACGACGAGGAGAGCTGGAAGGGGAACCTCCGGAGGAAATATCTCGAGCACTTCGCGAAGATGCGGGAGCGGGTCCCCGGGGATCGTCTGCTCGAGTACGAGCTCGGGTCGGGATGGGGGCCTTTGTGCTCGTTCCTGGGAAAGGAGGTACCGGGGAAACCGTTTCCGCACCTCAACGAAACGAAGGATTTCGACCGTTTCCTCGACGGGTTCAAAAAGGAAAAGTTCATGCTGGGGTTTCGGTTCCTTCTGCGTTCTCTTGCGGCCTTCGCGATTGTTGTGGCGTTGGCTACTTATATTGGGAGACCCTGACAATGCAAGAGTCAAGTACGGCCTTATTTGAAGGTTTTGTGCAATTCTTTGATCGGCGAAGTCCACTGATATTTGCGCATTGAAATATGAAAGTGTAGGGCGACGAAAAAGATGGTAGCTAGCCCTAGGAAAATCAAAGATTCACATAGGAATCATCTTTAGCTAGTTAGGCACTACCTCATTAAGAGCATGAATCTCCTGAATATGCGAGAGCTGTTCAATCGACGGTGTTAACCAACTCACAAAATCGCCGAACGGATGCGCTTTTCTTTTGCCGTTCAGTGAGACGTCACCCTGCCGATGCCAGCTTTCCCGCTTAAGCTGCTGCCTGCACCAGGCACTGATGAGCGGAGACAGAAGTGACATGATTGGTTTATTGGCGGTATTCGCTGCCACATGTCTTTGGCTGTTTTCTTACGTCCGAATTGTAACTAGTAACTACTCTGCCCTTCCAAGTTCACAGTCCAAGACAACCCGTTCAATTTGTATCTCGTTTGGGGGAATCTCGCTGAAATGGAGCATCTTCCGCTCCCCCGCGACCCCATCAAAGGACATCCGACAATCAGGCTCGCTTCGGCTCGGTTCCACAACCCCGGTCCCTTTCTCGAATACCCGGAGCGGCACGGCGGCGTCCTCCTCGGACAACACCCGCACGTCCCCACCCAAGCCGACGCCTTGAGGGGTCTATTCGCAGCCGGTGTCTCCAGCCGCGAAGTGCTCGATTACTACCAAGGATGGCTTTTCTTCAGTCTAATCAACGAGTTCGTCGGGGAAGACTCCGATATGCGGGACTACCTCTCCTGCACTTTTGACGACGGAGGACGTTTGAGTTCTGCCGCGTTGTCGACGCGCCGCTTGCACGATGACCTGGCAAAGCTGAGAGCGAGCGGACCGCTCGCGGCTATTCGTCCAGGAGACGACTACCACTCGCACGTCGAAAAATGCCTGGATCTCGCGTTCGAGACGTTCGACGTGATCGAGGCCAGGTTTCCCGGCTTCTCCAGTGTCTTTCCCGACGAGATGATTTGCTTGGCGAGCGTGGCTGAGACACTCGACTCGGCGGTCCAGACGAGTCTGGAGCATGGGCCAGCCAGAGGTGAGCAATTCCTGAGCGACATGTTCACTCGCTTCCGAAAAAAGGATGAAAGCAGGGAGGCGACTTCTCCCTTGTCCCCAGGAGAAGAGCTGATTGTGGCTGTTTTAGAAATGGACCCCGATGCCCAGCACTTCCCAGCGGGCGCTAAACGATCGTGGTTTTCCAAAGTGGCGCCATTGCTGGATCCCACGAGAACGGAGACGAGGACGGCGATGATAAGCGCCGGCTGGTGTCCCGGCGACATCGGCAAGATGCAGGATTCCTTTACCACGATCGACGCGTTCTACTATCTAAGTCGGTTCAGGGCTGACCCGTCAGCGGCGGACCTGCACAAGGACTGCGAGATGTACGGGTGCGGATTGAGAGTGCCCGCAGAGCCCCGGCACGAGGCGCCCGGGTGCGAATGCCCTGGGATGATGGCTTTCGACGAGGAGGACCTCATCGAGATATATCAAAAAGGCGATATTCCGTGTTTCTCGATTGGTAGACTGGAAGACGGCAGCCTCGGGATGGCCTTGATCTCCTGCAGCATCGACGAGAAGTCCCAGAAGGATCCCGGCAACCACTACGTCGCGGTTTCGCATGTGTGGTCTGAAGGCATGGGGAATCCGCAATCAAACGCTCTGCCTTTCTGCCAACTAGCACATGCAATGCATTGGGCCATGCTGACGTATCAGATTGTCGAGGAAAAGGCGGAAGAAGATGAGAAAGCCGGATCAGGGATCCACATACAGACCAAAACAAAGGTACGACAGGTCAATCTATGGGTCGACACGATGTGCTGCCCGGCGACCCCAGGGTATGGGAAGAATCTGTGCCTTTCCAGGATGCGGGAGATCTACGCCAACGCCTACGCCGTGTTGGTAAGGAGTTCCGTCCTGGAAGCGACAAGCATAGGAGACATCTTTCAGGACACCTCCAAAGGCGTCATGGACGTTGCCACCCGAATCTACACCTCGCCATGGATGCGGAGAATGTGGACCCTGCAGGAGGGTGTTCTAGCGGGTGCGTCGCGAGGCAGAGGGGCGGGCGACCGACTGTGCTTCGCCTTCCGGGACAGCCTCCTCTCCCTCGAATCGGTAGTGGGCCTCCTGAAGCAGGCGCCCGAGAGGGAGGCCTCGCTGGCGTTCCGCTTCATTGGCGAGTTCCGCGGTCTCAGCACGCACATGTGGCGGCTCCCGCGCGGAGACCAGCAGGCCTCGGACGGCCCAATGGCGAGGGTGAGTTTCTTCGTGAAGATGCTCACCGACGCCCTCAAGTACCGGGGCTTGACGGTTGCGTCCGACGAGGTGATCTGCCTGGCGACGCTGCTGGACCTGCGCATCAACAGCGCACGTGGGGAAGTCGAGCCCCTCATCGGTGACGGGCAGACCCCCGAGGACGGCATCTGCGAGCTCTGGCGCCGGGTCGAGGCGATAGCGGGCGTTTCTGGGCTGCCGTCTGACATCATCTTCTCGAGCGTCCCGCGTGTGCAGGTGGCCGGCTTCCGGTGGGCCCCTCGAACGATGGTTCAGCACGCAAGATTCGGCGAGCTCCAAGTCTCCCACTCGAGCTCGTACCCATCGAGGATCGTCCGTGGGGGGCTGCGAGTGCGGTTTCCAGGAGCGACGCTCACGTGCCTGGGTGACCCGGAGACGGTGGGCAGAATGCTCCCCGGTGGTAAAGGACCAGACGAGGAGGAGACGGGTGGTCTGATGGACGACGGCGGAATGGAAGACGAAACGGCCCTCCCTCGGGTTGTCATGGTGAGAATGCCAAAGGATGGGGAACAATGGTATGCCGTGCGCGCGCAGGATGCAGCCGAACGTGCAACCGACGATCCGGGTCCTCGCGGATCGGGGACAAGCGAAGCATCGACGTCGGCAGATCTGCACGGCGACCTGGTTCGATTCGTCAGGAACGGCGCTTGCGCTCTCATATTCCGGCCCGGCGAAGTGATCGCTGGCCCCGGGCTGCTCGTGTCCACGCCGAAATCGCCCCCCTCGAGCGAGCTCGGGCCTGCGCTGGAGATGTCGAGCCTCCATCGAGAGCCGCTCCAGGCCCGGAGCGAGTTTCCCGCCAAGATCATGCCCATGGCCGGTTCCGCCTGCGTCATTGCCGAGATGTCGGCGCGGTGTATCGACGCGTTGCGCGGTGGGATCGTGGCTGAAGCAGAACAGCGGGGAGGGGAAGAATTTGCCGTTAGCCATGTCTGGGACGACGAGGGAGTGGTTCGTCGACTTCTTGGCGAAACGGCCAAAAGCTTGTTGGGGTCATCTACCGAACTGAGGGAGGCGTTGTATCTCGACGTGCTGTCCCGGAAGGCTTCTACAACCGATGAGAATGTGCTGAAGAGGTTTTTGCGCTACGTCCGCCATATGGCATACTTTGGGGGTGGTATGATCGGGGAGATGTGTCCGGAAGACCAGGCATGGTGCGTGGATTGATGAATCAAGTTAGAATTCTTTTTAAGTAGCTATAGCCAACAAATAAACTCGGGATACTAAGAAGTATATACACTAATCCCAGCCAATAAAACTTTATAACTTAGGAGCAAGCCTCCTCTTGTGTTGTCAGGTTATAGAGGTAGTTTAAAAAGAGGTATTATATTAGCTAATAAATGAGAACTAGTAATGATAAGAATGTTGAGAAGCAGCCACAGCGACAGTGCAACAGCGGCAGAGAAAATGGCGACGAAAATAACGACAACAGCAGAGAAGCCAATGAGACAAAGTACAGGGAGTATGCGAGGAGAAAATTAGCTTAGTGACAATTTAGCCCTCGAAAAAAAAGAAGAAAGAAAGAAACAAAGACAAGGGGAAAAAAGGCAACAGCAAGCTGAGAGCGTTGACGAGTAGATTTTGATTGCAGTGGTGTAATCGGCTTGTAAAGGTCAGGGCAAATCCCACAGGGGTTTTCTGCAAGCTTTGCCGATATCCTGCATATCAACAGAAGCTGATAATTAATACCGGATTCTCTAGCATTACATTCTGCTTATCGTATGGCCAGATTCGACGGTTGACCTCATCATCGATCGTGGCACTCGCGGTGAAATGCATCCGATACCGTTCAGCTTTCGCTGGTCCTCGGACCGTGGTGATGTCTTCGATCAAGGAGGAATTTATGGACAAGCCTCCTGTGGACGGGAGACCGGGACATCCGCTCCTAATCGACCAGTCATTGACATGGCTTACGGTGGCTGTGAGACAGACGATAGCCGAGAGAAGAATCTGCCCAGTCATGACGTGCTCGATTCGCGTGCCACGGAACTTTGTGGTTCTGGAATACAACACATTGAAAAGTAGTGAGTGGAATGACAAGCCGATGAGACGACTGCGTCGTTGAACCTGGCAAATGCGTCCGCCGGCAACATGTTCCAAAGACCTGGTTTGGGCCGAGGCCAGCCAACCCGGAGCCAGTTGCAGTGCAGTACACCGATGATTCCGCTAGGTGTTGACGCGCTGTTCTGACTGCTTGTCTCGGTCAACACCATTATCAATCGTGGACCTGAGACTGGGACACTTGCAAGTGTCACCGAAGTGGCAGACGGGAGGCTTGCAGCCCCCAGCAACTGCTAAAATTTACGCCCGATGGTCACATCCGGTCCACTAACTATTAATGGCCGCCAGGCTTAAGCCTACTCCAACCACATCCGACCAACACACCCGCACGACTAACACCGGCATTGGAATCTGACTTGGGCAGGTTGGCAGGCTAACAACGACGCTAAGGACTCGTAAAGTACCCCTTGCCGGTCAGCTATATGGAGTGTACATCGCTCGCTAACTTCGCCGCAGGCCCGATCACATCTCTTTCTCTTCTTCCGTTTCTGTCCAGCGTCTCCACGCAGAATGACATTCAACCCATCAAGTCACTCACCATGGAAACGACCCAGTCCTTTAGACTTGTCTGCGATCGGAATTTCACCATGGCAAGGCCCTTGGCGATAACGACCGATGGTGTCGTTGTGAAGGCAAAGAAAACCACGGATTGGCCTAGATCTACTCGAGTTCGACGAGCCCTTTCGACCAAATGCCGTGCGCTCCCCTCATCCAACCGTATATTTGGTGAAGGAAGCTGCTTGCCAAGTGAGTCTCGGTCTGGCCTTGATTCCTCCTTGCAACTTCGTCTGATTCGCCCATCCAGCCAAGCGCGAGTTACGGCATTCGTGATTGACCATGGCAAGGCTTTGGAGGCTCTTGTTGCCTCCGTTACTTCTGGGAGGCACTGGCTTTGCTCAATCATGCCTTGATGCACTCAACAAGAACCAGACCGAGGCATGTGTGTGCTACTCGCTTGAGTATGTCGTCAGCTACGTTGCCTACGTCGCCGTCTCGACATCGTATGCGGCCGACTGTCAGGCCCTGCCGACCTTGACACTGAGCATTTCGACTTCTTCCAACAACTACAGTCAAGGGGTTGTCCGACGGCAACTTCAAACCGCCTCCTCGGATGGAGGTTCCGCGGGATTTGCCACTGAGACTGACATTTACACCGGGTCTGGTTTCCTGGCCGGCCCGACGACTGTGGCTGTCATACAGCCCTCGGCAGGCGTTCGAGGGACCGTGAGGATCCAAGTTCCGCCGCCTTACTACACGATCTCGAGGGGTGCGACTGGATCAGCCAATCTCGCTCCTGTTTCCGGCTTTGCCAATTTCACGAGCACTTTCACGACAGATCCCATCTCGACGCCACGGACTCTTCTGGTCGAACGACCCACTGCCTCGACGCCGGGCGGCTCAGCTCGAGTGACAGCCATTGTGGCCATTCCGGACCCTAGACAAGTAAATTCACCGCCAGATTACAACTTCAACGGCGGAGGTTCCGCCTACGACGTTTCTACTCTTCCAGGTTCAGAAGCGCAGCCTGAACCGACGATCATAGCCATCAACCCCCCGGGTAACGGCGTCAAGGGGCAAATACTCGTTGGACTCCCGCCAACTGGGGTGGTGCCTCCTGCTTCCACGTCCACAGTCTACTACACTGCAGGCGGTTCTCTGACCGGGACGCAGACCATCTCGACTATTCCCCCTCGCGCTGCGACTATCGTCGTCGCTGTCCCAAGCCCGCCTGGCGGGCCGGTTGAAGACGATGCACCGTCCTTTGTAACATCCGTCGTACAGTACTCTGGCGACGCATCCATCACCGTGCCCACAACGTTGTCCGTCGTTCCTCCGACGGGAGCTCAGGATGGCACGGTATTGATAGGAATTCCACCAGTTGCTTCGCTAGCTGGCGGTCCTCCTCCATCTTTTATTACCTCCATCGTGCCGAACCAGTCGCCTACGGGATCGGATCCGTCTGTCAACGGCGGCTTTAGTCAGCCGCTCTTCAACATAGGAACTGATGGCCTGGTAGCGTCCTCGGTGTCTACGGAGATTGAGTACACAGACTCTTCTGCTGCAACAAGGACGCTGACGACAACGCTCGATGCCTTCGTCGCCTCTCCGAGCGGCACCCAGCCCGGAACGGTCTTTGTAATAGGTGCGCCCTCGAACATCGGTGGGACGCAAAACGGGCCCACCACTCCAGCGAACGACCCTGCTTTGGCAGCATCGTTCAATCCGGTGAACCCATCCGCAATCCCAGCAGTGAACACGCCCGTGGTTGGAGCGAGCGGTTCGGGACCAAACCTGGGAGGGTCCGCCAATCCAGGTAATCCGTCACCTACAGATGGCCGAGGTGCTCCCGCGCCTGCGCCAACCGGAAACACCGGTGCTGGAGGTGTCGGGTCAGCTGGCGTGGGCGAGATCCAACCAGGTTTGTACGTCACCTCTTCCATTCAGTACACGGGGGCTCTGGATTTGCCGGGGCCTGTGACCGTCTTCTCTTCGCCTCCCCAAGGGACTCAGCCGGGCACCATCGTGATAGCCGTGCCGCCTTCTCAAGCTTCGGGTGGCGGATCCGCTGGACCGGCACCGACAGCCGTGTTGCCGGATCAGGGACAAGGGCAAGGAAATCCTGGAGATGTGTCGGCGGCACCATACAGCACCTCGACCGTTGTATCTGATGGACTTCAGTTTGCCAGAACAACCATCGCCACTATTCCACCGCAGCCGGAGAATGGTCGGCCAGGGGTCTTCGTGGTAGCAGTCCCAAATACCCAGGGTGGTGGCTCGAGAGGCCCCACGCCTGCCAGCGCAGCCGGAGGTGCTCCGGACAATGTACCCACTGCTTCGGTCGGCGGCCAGCCTCCGTCTGGGGCGGTATTGCCGGCGTCTTTCAACCCTCCTGTCTCCGCCGTATCTGGAGGGAATGCACCAAGTTCTCAAAACGGTGGCCCAATAATATCACCAACCACACAGAACGGACTGCCAAGTCAACCCGCGCCTCAAGGAGACCCGAACCAGCCCCAGGCTGGATCTGTGTTGCCGGCGTCTTTGAATCCTCCTGTCTCTGGCGTATCTGGAGGGAATGCACCAAGTTCTCAAAACGGTGGCCCAATAGTATCTCCAACCGCACAGAACGGCCTGCCAAGTCAACCCACGCCTCAAGGAGACCCGAACCAGCCCCAGGCTGGATCTGTATTGCCGGCGTCTTTGAATCCTCCTGTATCTGGCGTATCTGGAGGGAATGCAACAAGTGCTCAAAATGGTGGCCCAATAATATCTCCAACTGCACAGAATGGACTGCCAAGTCAACCCGCGCCTCAAGGAGATTCGAGCCAGCCTGCGAATTCCGCATTGCCCAACATCGGACAGAGCCAGCCATCCAACGGGGCATCGCAGACTGGATCACCGGGCCAATCCGGGGCCAGCCCGGCTGCGACAGGTGCTCCTGGCCCAGTCGTGAACCCCATCCCAACGGCATCAGTCCCTCAAGCTCAACCGTTTGTCACTTCTCAAGTCTTCTCCCCGGGAATCACATCTCCGGTAATCGTTTCGACGATAAATCCTGGTAATGGTGCTGCACCAACGCTGATTGTGGCATTGCCTGGCGTCTTTGTTACTTCGACTACCACTTTGGCGACCCTTGAGCCCTCGAGACAGCCGTTTCCCCTGACGACTATTGCACCCGTTGGCAGCGTTCCAGGAACCGTCTTGGTTGCTGCTCCCGCGATCTTCGCAACTTCCCGGGTTCTGTACACCGGACCGACGCCTCTTGCGTCTGCAACGCCGATTACCACAATCTTCCCCTCGACCGGAGGCGGCATCCCAACCATTGTGCTATTGGATCCGGTTTCTTTCGTCAGCTCGACCTCGACAGATCCTGCAGACACCCAGACGAGGGCAAACGGCCTGCTGGTACCAGTGACCACCATTTTCCCTACTCGCTCTGGCGATCCCGCCACGATAGTTTTCCAGCAACCGGGAGCATCAAGTCCGGCACCAGTCTCTCAAGGCATTTTACCAGGCGGCGGGGCCGCTTCTGAACCCGCTGCGGGAAGCTCGACTCCGGTGCTTATCAATTCACTCGCCGGAAGCCAAGCAGCGACGACGACACCGGGACCAGCAGCGACGGCTAGTGGTCAGAGTAACGCAGGGTCAACAACCGTTCAAGTGCCATACTCAGGGACACTACCTCTTACAGCCCCAAGACCGATAACCACCATCTTCCCACAGAACACCTCGGATCCAGTCACTGTGGTGTTTGCATCCCCAGTCTCGCCGTCGTCTTCGATCTTTCAGAGCTCTGGGGGCGGAACGGCATCGTCGTCTGGTCTCGCGTTCAGCTCCGGTCCCAACCTAGCTACATCCTCGCCCGTTGGGTCTTCTGCTCAATCAGGGGCAGGTTCACCATCCCCAAGCGACCCTGTTCTGTCCGATGTACTTAGGTCCATTGCCTCATCGATCAACACCGTGGGAAGTACGCAGCTGGGCGCACCTCTTGACCCCGGAACTACTTCACAATCTCTGTCGAGACCCTCGTCTTCAGGAACAGCACTGTCAAGCGGCACTGCCTCTAGCGGGTCGGCGTTAGCGCAGTCGTTCACGAGCTCAGCTGGATCCGTTATCACAAATCCCCAGACCTCGAACCCTGCCATCTCCAGCGTCGCTTCTTCAATTTCCAGCTCGATCAACAGCGAGGTACTATCTGGACTGTCCTCGGCCGTCATCGTTTCCTCCTCGGTCGTCTCTCAGCCCCAAGCATCGGAGACAGCGCTGCCGAACGTTAACTCTATCAGTCTGACTACCAGCGTGCCTGTCTCCTCTACTACAAGGTCCAGTGTTGGCGGTTCAAGTCAAATATCGACACAATCCTCAGGGATTCCCTCAGGAAGCGGACCAACATTGAGTTCGACTATTTTGAACAATATCTTGTCATCGTCAACTGTGGCAAGTTCGACATCCTCAGCCGAGGCCTTAGCAAGCAGCTCCCTAACTACAGGCATCACCAGTAGCACAACCTCTGGTGTTCTGGACTCACAGTTGTCCACTTTGCTTCCGTCCTCATCCACAATTTTAAGCTCGAGTAGCAGTGACTCCACAATCTTGAGCTCGAGTAGCAGTGGCTCTCTTGTGTCTCAAACCACATCAGCATTTAGCTCCGTTGATCAGACCTCTTCATCCGTTAATCTGGCTTCCTTGATCAGCGCTTCATCTAGTTCCCCTGGGCCTCTCGATTCCTCTACCTTGAACCTGACAGGAGGCACAATCATATCAACCGAGATTAGCGGCTCTCCCATCTCAGAGACCACAACCGGAAGCACGTCTGCTGGCGCTGCGTCTTCGCTCGCCTCTTCATCCAGCTCTTTGGCCCTCACTGATTCTGCTCGTACACTAACGACCGAGGGAAGCAGTTCACCTACACAAAGCAATTCACCTACACAAACCAGTGCAGGCATTGTTACGAATACCTCAAGGGATACCACCTCAACTGGTTCAATTTCTGGTACCCAATCAAGCGAGTCTAGTAGCGAATCCGTGGCGCCGCAGTCCGACATCTCCGTCAGTGGATTAAGCACATTCTCTGCATCACGGTCCGATTTGAGTGTCTCGACGAGTCCGACCTCTACCCAGGAGAGCCTCACTTTGAGTGACTCGTCGACGGAAAGCGGCTTATTTGGGTCTCTCGTGTCCAGTACCTCGGTTTCCGGGTTCGACTCATCCAGCCTAGCTCAACCAACAGATGCTACGACGAGTACCAGCACCTTTTTGGGCAACACAGTTTCCCCAAGCGAGACCGGTTCATCTTCAACGCAGCCAAGTGCGTCGCCAGGAGCCACGACAAGTTCAGCTACCTCCGCAACAGGACTTACACTGTCAATTCCGGACTTCACAAGCGGATCAAGCTCTTTGATAAGCGAGTCAGCCAGTCAGGCTACATCAAGCGCCAGTGTTGAGCCAGACATTCTTACTGTTACGCAGTCAAGTGGAATTGACAGCACGTCAGTAACCTCGCTGGAGACTGGTGCCTCTACAGCGCCAAGCTCCACTGGTTTCTCTTCCAGTCTGGCGCAAACCTCCGGGGGGACGTCTGACGACCTTTCCTCGACATCAGAAACGGTTTTGACTTCAGGGAACCCGTCCTCTACGGCAACTGCGCTCTTTGATAGCCTCTCGTCGGCTTCGACAGCTTCCGAAAGCGTCCCTACTTCCTCCGGGGACAGCAGTCTCATTCAGACTAGCTCTTCCGCTTCAGACAGTATCACAGGGATCACAGCAAGCCCAAGCAGTACAAACACTGCTCTATCCGGCAGCTTATCCACAGGTTCACCGAGTCTGAGCGAGAGCACGTCAGTACTCGGGGATCTCACTCTGACTCAGAGCAGTTTCTCGACTTTCAGTTCACAAATTTCAAGCACCGGCAGTCCAACTGAGACGGAGACTGGTCTGTTCAATAGCTTGTCCACGCAGCTATCAAGTGCAAGTGAGAGCACGTCATCATTCCAGGACCGTAGTCTGACTGAGGGCATTTCATCGACATTGGACCCGGGTGCGTCAAGCACCAGTAGCCCCATCGAGATTCAAACTACGCCGTCCAGCAGTCTAGGCTTTGATTCGTTGACCTCAAGTGGTACTTTAAGTACAGAAAGCCGTTCGATTGAGACCACTGCCTCCACGACTGATCCAGGTAGCTCAACTGAGACTACTAATTCTGACCAGGTATTCTCAACCTCCAGCGACTTCTCGATCACAACCGCGGATAGCATCAGCGTCTCCCTGACGGCCGTCACCACCAGTTCAACAGCCACAGACGCCTCCTTGTCTACGAGTCCCACCCTCGACCTTTCGGCTTCGAGCGATAGTTTGATCGCGTCTGGGGATAGTACTCTCACAGGAAGTACTTCCCCACCTACTGGCACAACTGTTTCGATCGACCAGACGGATACCACGCTCTTTAACAGCCTTTCAACGGAAGCTTCAGCCTCGAGTGGAAGCATAACTGCGTCCTTGAGCGACATTGCCAGCCAAGATACTGTTACGACGAGTCTACCTAGCTCGATCGATGAGTCTACTACAGCTTTTGACAGTTTGTCAACGGAATCGCCAACCTCCAGTGGAAGCACAGATGCTTCTACCAGCATTACACTCACCGGTAGTGCTAGCGGAGACACTGTGACGGCGAGTCCCACGAGTTCAGCAGGCGACTCAACGACCCTTTTCGATAGTCTTTCGACTGAATCAGCAACTCCAAGTGAGACCGTCGCCTCCACCAGCAGCACCAGTCAAGACATCAGCTCGTCAGACACCACTCTTTTCAGCAGCTTGCCAACGCAATCTTCGAGCTTGAGTGGCAGTGTTACTCTTACCGATAGTGCCAGCCAAGGTACCGTGACAGAAAGCCCCACAAGCTCGATCGATGAGTCTACCATTCTTTCTGATAGCTCCTCGGTTGCTTCAACAACATCTCTTGGAGACTTGACGACTCTTGATCTGAGCACATCGACTGGCAGTGCCTCCACAGACAGCATTAGCCAGGATGCTGCGACGACAAGCCTAAGCAGCTCAACAGAGGAGTCCACTACCCTGTTCGACAGTCTGTCGGTCGACCCAACAGCATCAACTGAGGGCTTCACAACTGTTGAATTGAGCACGTCAGCCGGCAGCCTTTCTCAAGAGACCAATACGCCTACCACAGCCAGCTCGAGCGTTCAAGTAACTCCGATAATCACTAGCGCCTCTGTTTCTACTGATACACAGTTGGGCACCTCCGACGGCAGTACTTTGACTGGTAGCGGTGGATCTTCGTTGTCGACGCCCGCGTCAAGCTCTGAACTCAGCCAGACAAGCCTGTCGCCGGATACTCAGATCTTGACAACGGGAACTTCAGCATCGGCAACTCAGACTGGACCCTCATCGGCCTCGTCGTCAGACAGTCTTAGTACCGTCAGCGACCCTATTTCCACGACGGTTGGTTCTCAGGCGAGTAGCGACACTCTCTTAACGACTGCGACTGTCGAAGACTCGCTCAGTCTGACAAGCACTGATGCTCCTACGACCACGAATCTTTCCTTGACGAATAGCGACAGTCTATCAACAACTGCAAGTGTTGAGGACTCGCTCAGCCTGACAAGTGCCAATAGTCCTACGACCACAAACCTTTCCTTGACGAGTAGCGACAGTCTATCAACAACTGCGACTGTCGAGGACTCGCTTAGCCTGACAAGCACTAATGCTCCTACAACCACGAGCCTCTCCTTGACAAGTAGTGGCAGTCTATCAACAACTGCAAGTGTTGAGGACTCGCTCAGTCTGACAAGTGCCAATAGTCCTACCACCACAGAGCTTTCCTTGACAAGTAGTGACACTCTCTCAACGACTGCAAGGGTTGAGGACTCACTCAGCCTAACAAGCACTAATGCTCCTATAACCACGAACCTCTCCTTGACAAGCAGCGACGTTCCCCCGACCACATTTTCTGGGGATTCGCTTAGTTTGACAAGCACCGGTGACCAGACTTCTGAAATAAGCACCAGCGAAAATGCCTCTCAGACAAGCACTGGTGACTCATCATCTCAGACAAGTACCGACGAGATCGCTTCCCAGATACTCACCGAAACCACCTCCCTGATTATTAGCACTGGCGAACCATCCCAAACGACTAGTACCTCTCCAGACAGCAGTCTAGCGCCCACAAGCTCAGGGATCACTCTATCTGATGAGCTCATCACGACCACTACCGACGCATTGTCGTCATCGAGCACAGCAGATGCGACAGGGTCAACAGGGGAGGCCAACTCAGGGGACATCACTTCGCTTACAATTGGCTCATCCACCGAACCAAGCCAATCAGCGGCATCATCAACAGGAGAGACTAGTTCTGGGGCCGATGAGACATCAACGGGGGCTTTGGATGCGACCCTTCTTTCTCCAACCAGTGATGTTGGTGAAGCTACTTCCAGCTCGACGCAGACAGATCCATCCCAGACACAGTCAGTCAGCAGTGACAGTGTTTCCTCTCAGCTCACCTCTTCTGAGGATGCCTTATCCACCTCGAGCAGCATTTCCGTCGATGACAACTCTCTCACTCAGACCACAACGCAGAGATCAACATCGTCACAGACCGACCTTTCGAGCGATTCCTCCTCTATCCCATCTTCGGTAACAGACGCTGCCTCCCTGACGAGTATCACTTCTGCTGGAGATGATGTACTCACTCAGACCACAACGCAGAGTCCAACATTGTCGCAGACTGACCTTCCAAGTGATTCCTCCTCTCTCCCGTCTTCGGTAACAGACGCTGCGTCCCTGACAAGTAGCACTTCTACTGGAGATGGCGAACTCACTCAGACCACAACGCAGAGTTCAACATTGTCGCAGACCGACCTTCCGAGTGATTCCTCCTCTCTCCCATCTTCGGTAACAGACGCTGCTTCCCTGACGAGTAGCACTTCTGCTGGAGATGATGTACTCACTCAGACGATATCGACGGAGGATTCGATTTCAGGAATCTCATCTACGGATACCACGCCCACTTCGATTCCCAGCATAACACTCGATACAACTTCTCAGTCAAGTTCATCTTTGAACGATTTGTCTTCTTCCACAGATGGCATTAGCGATCCAACGTCTTCGCCAACTCAAGGCACTAGCATCCCCGAAACGACGGCGTCCGATTCGTCGACTGAGCTTCTCAGCGACGTTTTCTCATCAAGCACAGCAATCTCGGGGGATGCAACGTCACAGAGTAGTTCTTTGGTAGAAGACGGTACTCTCACGCCTAGCGAAAGTGCATCTTCGACAATCTCGCCTCAGACAGACAGCACCTCTTCTAGTACTCCGGATCCTGGTGTCACATCTACGACGGGAGATGTTTCTGATACCTCTCTTTTCAGTTCTACGTCTTCGCCTACAGCCACTCTTCCGGTTGATACCAGGGCTTTGGAAAGCGACAGCTCGTCCACAACAAACATCGAGACCGCAGAGAGCACAAGCACAACAGGTAGCACAGACGCAAGCAGCCAACAGACGAGCACCACAGGGGATCTTGAGTCGTCCGAGTCGTCATCTACGCTTGGCGAGACCGCAGAGGGCTCTACCTTGACAGCTAGCAGCACACCGGCTTCCACTACTGCTTCCACTACCTCGGAGCCAATCAGCTCGGATGACCCGAGCTTAACACCGTCTGCTCTCTTTGACACGATCGAGATCCCATACACGGGAACAGAGGACGGATTTGGACCCGTTCCAATTACCACATTCTTACCGAGCGGAACGGCTACTCGCGGAACGGTCGTGGTGGGCACTCGGGCGCCGTTGTTCGTCACAACCACAATTGGCTATATTGTGGACGATGAGACCACGGCTGCTAGTCTCGTAACCATTTCCACAATCCCTCCTCGAGGCACAAACCCGGGCACCCTGGTGGTAGGAACCGCCATCTTCCGAGCGCGTTTCATTACAACAACGGTCCGGTACAACCCCACGCAGACAGGGACTGAGAGACTTGAGCCCACCACTTACACGACCACTGGACCTCTGGGGACTTCACAAGGCCTTGTAGTGGTTGTTGAACCAGACACTCTCGACCCAAGTTCATTGTCGCCAAGCACCACAGACTCATTGGGGAACCAAGTCAGCGACAGTGCGACAAGCACTCTGCTGACTACTAGTGATGGTGTTTCTGAATCCGCGACAATTGACCCTGATATCATCAGCACGACGTCGGTTGGTGCATCATCCGCCAGCCCTACAAGTCCCACCACTACTCAGGAGTCGCTCTCGGACTTGGGCCCCACATCGGGCATCCCGACCGGCCCGTTGACTTCGGAAGCACAGACCACCAGTCCCACATCGTCGCCGAGCACCGCCGAAGACAGCGCCGACCCCACCGGAAGCAGCTCTGCCGAGACAGGTGACCCTGCTAGCCTGGCTACGTCAAATACTCCTACTGTGACGTCTTCGGATGGTCTACCAAGCTCTACTGCTGACTTGGGAGAGAGCACCAACACTCCCATCACTTCGCAAACAATCAGCTCGTCTTCCGATAGCGAGACGCTGGCGATCTCCGCAACAATCACGCCTAGTAGTCTTTCCGATGTCCTCGAGACGACGGCGAGCGTTACAGACAGCAGCTCCTCAGACTCTGTCTTGCCAGCTGAAACCATCAGCTCGCCAACAGTACAGACAGAGACCCCGAGCTCAACGGGAACAACGTCTGTTGAATCGTTGGAGAGTCAGGTAGCGACCAGCAGCCTCTCTCAAGATGGGCCGACAAGCTCCTCTCAGATTATCCCAAGCTCTTTAGCCTCCACAGACGCTGAAAGCTCAGGAAGCTCTACGCTGGCCCCCCAGGAAAGCTTAAGCAGCGACAGCAGTACCCAAACTTCGGAAGTTGCGTCAAGCACGGACGTACAAGATGCTTCGTTGATTAGTAGCTCTCCCATCACCAGCATTGGCGTCTCTAGCGTTTCTGGTGTCTCTAGTGTCTCTTCCGGGGACTCTTCGAGTATTCCCATCACCAATACCGGCCAGGAACTTTCGACAGCGTCTGCCACGGAAATCCCTGAGCCGACACGCTCAAGCGCGGAGAGTACAGGTTTGCCAAGCTCTGCGACCTCAACTGCTCCTGAAGATAGTAGTATTGAGTCGGAATCGATAGGTCCCACGGCTCCTACGCCAACTCTGGAGTCGACAGAATTGCCAACAAGCTCCAGCACGCCCACTGATGATCCGCAGGCACAAAGCTCTCTCTCTGAGAGCTTGTCCAGCTCTGCCAGCTCACTCGGGGTAACTCAATCTCCCAGCTCTGAGAGCATTGTACAGGATATCACTTCGAGCAGTGCTGGCGCTCTCTCTGACTCGTCAACGGCGAGCCCTTCCGCAAGTTCTTCAGAGACGAATCTGGGCGGCCTTACGACGTCACCTAGCTCGGCCGAGAGTGCTAGTATCACATCGATTGGCATCTCATCTCAGTCTGCGGTCATTTCTAGCCCTGTGGCCTCGCAAAGCTCCGAGACGACAGACCCAGACATTCTTAGCAGTCTTTCAAGTTCAATTCAAGACAGCACCACGGCCTCTGGCGGCGAAATTTCAAGCACTTTGGAACCGACAACTTCTGGGGCCTCGGATACAATAACCAGTCTCTTGACGACGGAAACAGCGCCCTCGAGTTTAAGCTCAACGTCGAGCGACACTGCAGCCGAGGACATCTTGAGCTCTACCCAGAGTTCGAGCATCTTCTCTTCCACGAGCGACCTCGCAGCATCTGCGTCCACTTCATCACTCTCGAGTTCCCTCGTCTCAAGTTCTTCCACATTAGATCCCGAGATCACGGACTTCGACAGCTTGGCTCCAAGCTCAACTCCAGCTTCGTCTGTTAGCTCATCCGAGTCTCTCGTTTTGACAACTAGCCCTGTCCCCACACCCACGAGCATTTCCTCAGAGCTTGAAGATCTGATCACCACGTCATCGCCGTCTTTGAGTCCGTCAGCAAGCTTAATCCCCTCGTCTTCATCCCTGGATCTGTCTTCTTCGATCTCGATCTCATCTCCGCCTGAATCCGAATCGCCGTCGTCTTCTTCTCTTTCCGACCAGTCCCCGACGACTCCTTCGTTCTCAACAGCCCAGTCCTCGACACTTCAAACCCCAACTGAGCTTGACAGCATTGTAAGCGGCAGTTCTAGTAGCTCTGCAGGAATTCCAACGACTTCTGGGTTGACTACCTCAACCTCTATCCCGATTTCTTCCTCCTCTCTCACCCTGGAAATCAGCGCAACAAGCAGTCCGTCAAACGCCTTGTCGAGCAGCTCACTCGAGCTTGACAGCTTCATCTCAAGCTCTTCTTCCTCGCTGTTCACTGCTAGTCCATCCCTTTCTCTATCTCCCTCTTTTTCAAACTTGTCGCCGTCGTCCTCACCATCGTCTTCATCGTCGTTGCCGTCGTCGTCCTTCTCTTCTCCCTTGATCCCCTCGCCCACCCTCTCATTGTCGCCATCGCCATCGCCGTCGGCACTATCATCTTCATCTTCACAGTCGAGCAGTTTGACAGAGCTGAACAACCCACTCTTGTCTTCCTCGTCTCCACCAGCCTCGCCTTCGTCTTCGCAGCAGTCATCTTCCTCCTTACCCTCATCCTCATCTTCGCCTTCGTCGCCCTCCCCCTCTTCAACATCCGCCTTCATATCGTCCTCTTCTTCATTGCCGTCGCCGGCCGCGTCCGCATCTACACCGGTATCTTCAACGAGGCCCAGTCAGCCAGCACCTTCTTCGACATCATCCTCCAGCCCAACCGTCAACTTGGCTTCTTACGTCACCTCCGAAGTCTTTAGCACTGGTGTCACAGCTCCAACGACTGTGACGACCATCGCTGCTCAAGCCAGCCAGGCGGGCACGTACATCGTTGTGAGGCCAGCAATCTTTGTCACCTCTGAAGTCTTCAGCACTGGAGTGACAGCCCCAACAACAATCTCGACAGTTGCACCTCGGGCCAGTCAGGCTGGTACTTACATTGTCGTTAGACCTGCGGTTTTTGTCACCTCCGAGATCTTCAGCACTGGATTAACTGCTCCAACGACAATCTCGACTGTCGCACCTCAGGCTAGCCAGGCTGGCACCTACGTCGTGGTTAGACCCGCAGTATTTGTCACTTCGGAGACTTTTAACACAGCTGTCACTGCTCCCACTACTGTGAGCACAATATCTCCAATTGGAACCCAACCTGGCACCTATGTAGTTGCTCGACCTCTCATCTTCGTCACATCAGAGACCTTCAACACAGGTATCACTGGTACCACCACGATCAGCACCATCTCTCCCTCAGGTACTCAAGCCGGTACCTACATTGTAGCTCGGCCGGCTGTTTTCGTAACTTCGGAGATTTTCAGTGCTGGCATTGCCAGCCCAACCACGGTGTCTACGGCCTCACCCAGTGGCACACAGGCTGGGACATATTTCGTTGTGCGACCTGCGGTTTTTGTCACCTCTAACGTCCTTTATACTGGAACAAACACCGCACTCACTGGGCCAACCACAGTTACGACTATATCGCCTAGCGGTAGCCAGGGTGGAACTTACATTGTTGCGCAGCCTGCGTCATTTGTGACTTCGGAAATCACCGTAACCACTGTCACAGCTAGAACGACTGTTTCAACAATTGCAGCCGGACTTACGGCCCCCGGAACCTATGTGGTCCTGAATCCAGCTCCTTCGTACGTCACTTCGCAAGTGACGTACTCAGGAACGGTGCCGATTTCTCAGCCCACCACTATTCGCACAATTAGTCCTTCGGGAACAATACCCGGTACCTACATCGTTGCTACTCAGGCGGCCTTGTTCGTCACCTCTCAGGTAGCGTACTCGGGAACAGCGCCCATAACAGGACCAACAACTCTGAGCACGATTCCTCCCGTGGGCACCAACTTTGGCACATACATCGTGGCTAGTCAGGCAGCCTTCTATGTCACCTCACAAGTGGCCTACACAGGCACAGCTTTGCTTACTGCTCCTACGACGCTATCGACCATACCTCCCGTTGGTACAAACGCGGGCACATACGTCGTTGCCACCCAAGCCACCTCATATGTGACCTCTCAAGTGGTCTACACGGCTTCGGGATCACTCACAGCGCCTACGACTCTAGCGACGGTGCTGCCTTCAGGTACAAACCCAGGAACGTACATCGTTGCGGCTCGTTACATCACATCCGAGGTGGTCTACAGCGGAACAAGTTCGATCAGCGGACCTGTCCCAGTAAGCACAATTCAGCCATCCGGGAGCTCGCCTGGTGTGTTTATCATTGCTTATCCAGCTTTGTTCATCACCTCAACCCAGGCTTACTCAGGCACTGAAATTATCACGGCGCCAACCACATTCACAACCATACCTCAGCGGGGCAGCACTCCAGGAGTGGTCGTTGTTGCTACTCCGGTCCAGCAAGCTTCATACGTCACATCCACGATCTTCCTTACGGCCTCCAATGCTGGAACAACTACGCTTACCACTATCCCTGCACAGGGGACGTTTCCTGGGACAGTCGTCGTTGGACGACCGGCTCTTTTCGTGACTCTTGTTGGTCCATACAGCGGAAGTGCCGTCTTGACGGGCTCCACCACCGTTAGCATTGTTCAACCATCAGGCACTGCTCCTGGCACGGTTTATATCCAAACAGCCCCCAGTATCTCTGCCTCGCCCACACCATCTCCCAACAGCCCTTCAACGGCTCCAAGCAGTTCAGCAGTAGTTTCTTCTAGCTCAGCATCGACAACTCTAGCGACCGCAAGAAGAGCGGTCACAGCCTCGAGCTCATCTGCTGCGCTCTCGACCTCTTCCAGCTCGACGGCTCGCCCAAGCACGACCTCCTCCTCCTCTTCTTCTTCGAGTTCTTCGTCGTCGTCGTCGTCCACTAGAAGCAGCACATCATCCAGTCGTGTTGTTGCTTCAGCAACTCAAGGTGCTGCCTTCTCTTGCCCAACAACAGGATTTTTGGTCCAGAGCGCAGATACGGTGACGCTCTACTCAATCAACCTTGCCAATGGCCAAAGAACTACAGTCACAAACAATCTCGGTGGAGACTCGAGCCGAAACATCAACGCTCTTGGATATAACGCCCGAGAGGACTACATGTATGGTGTATCCCAGCCCAACAGCGGAACTGGCGATTACCGCATCATTCGTATTCTAGCCAGTGGGAGCACGACCACCGTTGCGAGCATTCCGCAGGGCTCCAAGCTTTTGAATGCTGCATTCAATTCCGGTGATGTTGACGAGGCTGGGCAATACTGGATCTCAACCGGCGGTATCGACTACTACCAGTACAACTTCGCGCCGGGCACGGCCAACTACGGAGGTCTTGTGTCTTCCGGCTTGGTCAATGGAGGCGCGGATGACTACACGGTCGGAGATTGGGCCGTGGTTCCGGGACCTGGGGGCGGTGATCTTTGGACGGTCGGCGTCAAGAACTACAACTGTGTGCTCATGCGCTGGAGCCGCAGCACCAAGGATTGGACCATCGGGCGGAGCCTCGGAGCTCTTACGGGGGTCACCAGCGGTACCGCGCCTTTCTTCGGTGCCACTTACGCCACAACGGACGGCTTCCTGTACGCCATCGAGAACAACTCCGGCCAGGTCTGGAGGATCCCCGTCAGCGGATCCGGCGCGCCTGTTCGACAGACCAGCGTACCGGCCACCAGCAGGAACGACGGTGCCAGATGTTTGGACTCGGGTGCTATCTGATGATCTACCGTCCCGTGCGTTCTTTCGGCGGGAAACTTCCGCAGAAAGCCGGTGGTGTCGAATCATATTCACACCTTCATTTTTTCCTTTTGTTCATTCATATCCTAGAAACGAGGAGCATGTCGCTGCGTTCTAATACTTAATGTTCTAATATTACTCACTAGAAGGTTCGCTGAGAGTTCCGAACTCAGCCTATATTTATTTTGCTTAATTAGATCAATATCACAGGAATTTTCAAAGCTTCATTCTCAACGCTTTTGCCTCGCATTGTGTTCTGAGTTGTTATACTGGGCCATGAATAGACCTCCGAACTGTGCTCATCTTACAATCGTCAGTAGGCCGTGTGGAACCCGGAGACCAGATCTAGATGAGTGTGGATTGGGAGGGAAAGTCTGAAGAGAACGAAACTTACATGGAGGTCTTTTGGACAACTAACGGTTCAAATGAGCATTCAAGGGACGTAATGCAAGCTTCTTGCTGCTGATCTTTGATGCCGAAAGCTGTCCTCAATGCAAGGTTTGTTCGGAAAGGTTCAGGTCTTTAGAAATGATCGAAACCGTTGGATTCCCTATGGACGTGCAATGCCATTGCTAAACCCTGAAGTTCGAGAAACAAATCACCTCTCTTTTTTTTTTTTTTTTTTGGTTGTTTCAGTTCTATGATGCCTCATTTTCTCTTCGCAGACAGGTAAACCTTCATCTCAGTCTTGTGCCAGGTTGTGAACATTTTCTGTTTGCTGAGCCAACCAGCACTGTCCGGGTGGAGCTTCATGTCGAAGTTCCAGACTACACGTGAAATAATCAGCCGGATCTCAGCATAAGCCAGACTGGTTCAAGTCAGCATACTTTAACATGCATGGGGGGGGGGGGGGGGGGGGGATTCAGAGCAACTATCGACTATGAATCCGAGGATACGTGGCAAACTCACTTCTTTCCAATGCAGTTCCTCGGGCCGAAAGAGAAGGGCTGAGCTGCGGCCTTCTTGTCCGACTCGAACCGTTCGTCGCCCAACCACCGTTCCGGGCGGAAGCTGTCGTGCTCACGGAAGTTGACCGGCGATCGGTTGACGGCCAGGTGGTGGACGCCGACAGAGTACCCGCCGGGGACGAACCGACCGCACACCCATCTCCCGCCGTCCGGCACGACGCGGGGGAAGGTCCCGGGTCCCGGCGGGCCCAGGCGGAGGGCCTCCTCGACGACCGCGTTGAGGTAGCTCAGGCCGGCGGTGCTCCGGATGTTGATGTCGTCCTCCTTCTCAAAGGCGCCCCGCACCTCGGCGGTCAGCCTCCTCAGCGTCTCCGGGTTCTCGCAGAGGTAGGCGGTGGCGGTGGTGAGCGCCGTCGCCGTGGTCTCGCTCCCGGCGACGATGAGGACCTGGGCGGCCGCGTAGATCTCCTCGACGGTCATGCCCTTCTCGTCGGTGCCTTGCAGGATGTAGTACACTATCGAAAAAAAAAGTCATCAGCACACGCCATGTCCTCTCGCCGCCGCCGCCGCCGCGGACGTCGTTGCGCGTGGTGGCTTACTGAAGTCGGGACGGTCGGTCTGCTTCTCCAGCCTCCGGTCGACGCGCTCGGCCCCGAACTCGAACTGGGCCACTCGCGTCCGGATGAGGCGGCGGGGGATGAGGAGCAGCAGCAGCTCGGACAGCGGCGAGGGGAAGCGGCGGGCGGCGCGGAGGTACGTCCCGGCCTGGAAGATGTCGAAGACGGCGTGGAGCCACCAGTGCCACTCGGCGTCCCGCAGGCAGTAGAAGGGCTCCCCGAAGGCCAGGTCGCCGATGATGTCGAAGGTGGCGAAGTTGTACCACGAGTTCATGTCGACCAGCGCGGTGTCGGGGCTCGAGGCCTGGCCGTGCAGCCGGTGGACGAGGAGGTCCACGTATCCGCCGATGACGGACTCCTGGGCCCTCAGCGCCTTGTCCGAGAATGCCGGGTTCTGGAGACGACGCATGCGCTTGTGGCCGGCGTCGTCGGCGGTGAGGATGTTCTCGACGCCGTTGACGTTCTTGTTCCACCACTGGGCGTCCTTTTCAAAGTTGCCGTGCCCTTCCCGGTTGGGGAAGCCTTACTCGGGTCAGAAAAACCCCGGAGGGTCCGCAGCAGGAGCCGATGCGAACTCACCGTAGATCGCCTGCCAGGCCTGGCTCGATGTGTAGGAAAGCTCTCCCGGGGCGATACGAACCACCTCGCCATACTTCTCGTGCCATTCCTTGACCTTCCAATGGCTGACACCCCGGACGTCGTACCATAGGTAGTAGGCCCTCGTGACTCCAGCCAGTCTGGGGCCGGGGAAGTGTCGGAGGGGGTGAAGAAAGGCGTTGTAGACGCACTTGGCGATCACTCCCAAGATCGCCTAATAGCAACACAAATCAGCGCCACTGTGTTAGTCTGGTTTTGGCCGAACCACCTACCAAAGACACAACAATTCCAATAAATGCCATGGTTACTAGTCAGTCAGGCCGCAAAAAACCCCGCCGTCTGCGATGCCAAGCGGGATGGGATGGATAGCGCAACAGGTGGTCGCCGGGTCACCTGACAAGAGAGAGACGCGGGAGACTATCAATGAGCAAAACGGGATGTGGAAGCCGCATTGCATTTCCAAAAGGGGGGGGGGATCCGTCCCTAATATGACGCATATCGCCGTTGTCGGGGCGCTTCGCGAGTCAGACGAGCGGCTCCCTGATCAACAACAACTGATCACCGCGTCAGCGTGTGTCCCTTTATCTTCCAATCAAGCAGTGCGCAACCTCACCCCAAACCGAGGCTCTGGTAATGTTCGGCCCCCAAGTTCGTCGAGCTGCCTCTGCTTGGGCAGTACCGCTCCCGGTGTTCACCTTGGCTTCCGGGATGATCGTTGATGAGAGGCTGACTCGCCGGTAGCCAAGCAATTTTAAAATACCCTGGCGAGCTTGCAGGGGGGGTCCCGTTTTCTCGAACTGATGTGGGAAATACGGATAGTTATCAAGCCTTCGATCTGTGGGGTTATCAACGCCACGTCTGCACGAATATGACGTGCCAGGATTACCTGACCCGGACCGGCAGATGAGTCCTTATCCGGGTTCGTGTCTTCTTCCTCGTCCTGTGACCTGCTGGTCCATCAACCCGTTCTCGTACAGAGATTCCACGGTGCCCTGGACCGGGTGTAGATATCGTGAAACATCAACCTTGCCGACCGCGATGGATGGCGGTGAACCCTGGGCATCCAGCCTCCACATGGGAGGAACCAATTACCTGTCTGTACAACCACGCTCTGGATCCAGGCGCGATGACAAGAGATTTTCAAACATGAGGAGGTTGCGTGGTAGTAGGTCATAAATGGGGGGGAGCTTTGATTCTTCAGGAACGGAATTGTGCTCTCAGCACACTACTCCACGTTCGTGCTCAGCATCTTCACAGCCGACAAAGTCAGTGTAGTCACTCTTTCGTTACTCTGAAGCCGCCAAAAATGGGTGAAATGATCATGTCCCATGAGCCATGGGACTTCCTGAACTCTGTTCTGCGGTTCAGGGATGGCGATTCCCAGTTCTGGTGGGACAGGACGGGGCGCATGTTTTCGAAACTTCTCAAGTACGCCGGCTACAGCGCCGCCGAGCAATACCGAGAACTCAACTTCTATTCCCTATTCGTTGCCCCCGAACTCGGTCCTTCTCCAGATTGTCACGGCAACGTCAGGAGATGGAGGAGCCCCGGCACGCCGGACTCTACGCCGATCGACTTCAGCTGGGAATGGGGAAGGGACAACCGCGCCGTCGTCAGGTACAGTTTCGAGCCCATCGGCGCCCACGCCGGCACGGAGCTCGATCCTCTCAACAGGTACGCCACAGACGACTGGATATCCAAGCTCCGGCGGCAGAACCTGGTGCCGGGTCTGGACCTGGAGTGGTACAACCACTTCACGGGACAGATGCTGCAGCACGACAACCGGACGTCGAAGACGGCGGACCGCTTCGTCGAGGAGACGACGCCCAAGGCGGGCACCGTGGTGGCCCTCGACATCGAGAAGAGCGGCCCCGTCGTGAAGGTCTACATCTACCCCGGCCTGAAGGCGGAGGAGCTCGGCATCGGCAACCTCGAGCTCGTGGAGAGGGCCGTCCGCGGCCTGCCGCCGGCCCAGTACGAGTCCCTCGGCGCGCAGCCGCTCTTCGACTTCCTCCGGGAGGGCGCGGCCAGGTACGGCTTCGAGACGGGCATCCTCGCCATCGACTGCCTGGCGCCCGGGGACGCCCGCATCAAGGTGTACACGCGCGCCCGCCACACCACCCTGGAGTACATGACGGACTGCATCACGCTCGGGGGCAGGCTCGACATGTCGGGCGAGGCCATGGCGGACCTCGAGGACTTCTGGCGCACGTTCCTCGGGGACGCGCCCGACGTCCTCCCGGCCGACGCCCCGGGCCGGGCCGGCCCCGGTTTCTACTACACCCTCGGCTGCGGCAGGGCCATCTCGCCAAAGGTCTACATCTGCCCGCAGTTCTTCTGCGAGAGCGACGCCGACGTCCTGTCCCGCCTCCGCGGGTTCTTCGCCGGACGGAGGTCCGATCGGATGATGGACAACTACGAAGCGGCCCTGGTCGACATCTTGTGAGTCATTATGGCGCCCATCGTTTCGGAATCGGGACTTGGCTAACTTCTCAACAGCGGTACCAAGACTCTGAACTCCCGGTGCGGGAGCCATTATTACGTTGGTTGCGCGTTGGCCAAGGGTCAGCTGAGAGTGGTCACTTATCTCAGCCCGCAGTCTTTCGATTGCGAGAAGGATAAGATCCGTTCTCGGAAACCCTAATCAGCTCGGGGGGTTGCTGACTTATCACGCACTTGGTTTGTTTGTATTTAGTACCTTGATATCCAAAGTTATTTCATACCCGAAACATAGAAATGAGAACGATAGCATGAACGAATGTCGGAAAATTATGTTTACGTGAAGACTTGTAGTGAAAGCTATCATCTTCTTCTATGAAGTCAAGTTCAACTACTGAGGTTTGTCAGAAGCTTGGCATGCAAGCACTGACCATTGATTCGGACTGGGGTTCTCTGCATAAATAATTGCTAAGCTTCGGCATTGTAATTAAACCCGACAACCCTTGACAAATAGCGCCATCATACTCAAAACCGAAAACAAATGTATTCGTCCATGTAAATCTTTCTTTTTCATGAGGATTGTTGTCTAGTATCTTGCTCTAATGCAGCCCTCTCCAGCAGATCGCACGCCCTCTTAGCACCGCCCTGTGCATTCAACTCCTCCCCAATCTTTGCAGCGTTCGCCGTGTAGCTCGGCTCGTTGAGAATCTCGTAAACTGCCTCTCTGACCTGGGCCGTCGACGGGTTATCGGTCTTCAAATCTATACCGGCCCCGACCCACGACACCCTCGCGGATGTGTCCTTTTTGTCCTCGGAGGTGCCGGCGCAGATGAGCGGAACCCCATGCGAAAGCGCCTGGGTCACGCTGCCGTAGCCGCCGTTCGTTACCAGGAGCCTGCAGCGCGGGAGGAGCTGGTCGTACGGAACCCAGTCGGCGATGCGGACGTTGCCCTGGACCTCGACCCGTGATCGAATCTCGTCCGCGAGCTTCGACGGCACCACCAACAGAAGCCTCTTGTCCTCCTGCAAGGCTCGAATGGCGGGGATGATGAGCGATGTAGGGTCCATGGCAAAGGTTCCCTGCGTGATCCCGACCACGCATTCGGCTCTGAGCACGTCGTCCCACCACTCAGGAACACTCGATGCTGAGCCGCCCAGCTTCGCCACCAGGGGACCGACGTAGTTCACCTGAGGGATGATGGGCTCGGGTCCCGTCTGGAACTCCAACGAGGGGCAAGAGGCCTGGATGTGCAGGAACGGACTGTAGGAGAACGCGTCCGTGGGCTCCAGAGGGGGCAGACCGAGCTTCGCCCTCTCGGGGTTGATGACCGGGAGCACCAGCTGCGGCTTGCTGAGAAGCAATCCGAGGGCAGATTCGGCCGCATGCTCGATGGGTTCGGGCCCGATGTCCGGGAGGTAGAGAGGTACGACGCCCAGCGTGGCGTACTTGGGGATTTCTCCGAGCTCGTACAACGCAGCCACGCCTTGTGGCAGTGCGTCGGTGAGGACGTAGTCCGGCTTGAATGTTGCGAGGGCCTTGCGGATGTCGGCGACCTGCGCTGTCACGCGGCCGCCGAACATCACCTCCGCCGTCTCAGCCATGTCCTTCGGGTCCGCCCCGTCGAGATTGGCATCGACCTTGATGACGTTGTCCGCTGGGACAAATCTCGCCCCTGAAGCGACGACCCGGGCCTCTTGCGGCGCAATCGTCGTCCATACGACTTCGTGTCCGCGTTCGACCAGCTCCCTGGCGACGGCTTGCATGGGCAGCACATGGCCAGTCGCCGAAAAGCAGTGAAGTAGAAACTTCAAGGGCCGCCGGTCTTTGGCACCGGCCGTGCCCGAGCCGTCTGGTGTTGAGCCGTGCATCTTCTTTGAACGAGTCGGGTAAAGGGTTGAGGTTGGACGAATACGTGGGACGAATACGTGGGACGAATACGTAGCGATTGGATGAACAGCCTGGCGTCTGCGCGAGACATTCACTGTTGCATTTAGGGGGTATAAACGGCTTATCGATGCATTGGTGTTTGCGACCCTCTGATTCGTCGGATGTGTTTGATGTGTCAATAGTGACAATCAAGCTGCGCGAGGGCTCCTCCCTGCTCGCTATCTCACATTGCAGGGGGGGGGGCCCTCGGGTATCTACCGAAGTCGGGTCCGTCGCAAGGATTATTCTGGAGTCAGGTTTCTTATCAAATGATTGGCTTTCTAGAGGGACGATGGAGACGACGACACTCGGGCACTCGGTACAAGTACGTGGGCAATGCAGATCTCTGATAAGTCGCAAAACTCAAATTCTTTAGTGTACCAATACCCCGGACACTGGGAACCCACCACGCATGAGTCGACGACTGATGCGAGTCATGAAGCCTGTGATGGGGGTCTCTTGATAACATTACACGACCATGGAGATACTCCATCGGGGTGACCCGACAGTTGAGGCATGTCGCGTGCGTCGACGGGGAAAGCAACCGGTCACGAGTAAAAGGTGAGGAGCAACCGCTCTTACTCCAAATGGAGTGTCTGGTAGAATACCGATCTGTCGAAATGTCCCGCGCTGTCGATAAGCTTCCCGCTCCCGTCGGAGGGCCACCTATGAAGGTTATTGGCCTGGGACCGAGCCGGTAAGTACAACGTGAGTGTTGCAGCTCGAAGTTTTTAAGGTTTGACCGTGGTTAGAACTGGAACTCTCGGGCTATGGCAAGCTTTGAAGACACTGGGCTACAAGCCTTTCCACATCTCGGAGCTATTGCCCTATGGTTACCAACAGATGAGGGCCCTGCAAGAAGCCATCATCGCGAATGACACCGAAAAGCCGTTTGGCAAGGCCGAGTTCGACAAGCTGTTCGCAGGTTACGACGTGAGTATTTTATTTATTTATTTTTATGTGAGTGGTCGTCGCATGGGGGGATTTTCAGACTGATTGTGATGTGTAAGGTAGTGTATCGTTGAGAGCCCTTGCTACTTGTGCCCAAGTATCATCAAGGAATACCTGGAAGATCCTGGTGTGAAGTTTATCCTGACTGAGCGCACACCCGAGTCATGGGCGAAATCGATTTCCGGCTCTCTGGGCGCATACCACGCAAAGCTCGCACAGCCGCCCCTGTCCGTTGTCAGGTATTTTGACAGCTTCGTATGGGAACTCAGGGCCTTGTTTAAGGCTATGACCTACCGATGGTCTGGCGGACTCGAGCCCAACCAGCCAGGTTTCAACGAAGCGCTTGCGAAGAGCTATACTGAGTAGTACGTCGATCGAACGTGACCGGTCAGGAAGGATCCATGCGGTACTAACGAATCAATAGCTTGAGGAATGTGAAAGCTTCGGTGCCGCCCGAGAGAATCCTGGTCCTGAACCTCGAGCATGGGTTTGGGTGGGAGGAAATCTGCAGTTTCCTAGACCACAAGGTCCCAGAAGAAGAATACCCCCGTATCAATGCCATGGCAGACTTCCATGTCGCAGCAGAAATGGTTCTTGCGCCAGCTGTCAAGAAGACCATGCGCATCCTGGCTTCTTCTGCGATTGCTGTAGCTGGCGTCGGGATTTGGTATTGGCAACGGAGGAGATAGGCCGCTCCCGCTATACATCATGCTTTCTCCGAATATTGATTTGGTAAATTATACCCAAAGGTGTTCACCACCTGGCACAATAATGAGACAAGGATTTAACTCTTTGAGCAACATGAAAAGTTGATTGCACCAGTGGTATTTCGTCGCAGTTGGCCCCGAAGTTGCCAGCTATCTCATGTTTAGTGCGCGAGTTCCGACAATTCTCAGCTAGCATAGTAGTCTCTGTCGGTTAATCCTGGCAAGCAAACGTCTAGAACTGAAATAACGGAACCACAATCGCATACTAAGAGCTACTCGTAGTCTTCCTTTTTGTCCTTGATGTGAATTGGAGACCGGCAGCGGACAACTCGTGAAGGATCGGCTGGTGAGACAGATCGGTGACGTTGCTGTTGCTGACGACGTAGTTTTGGTCCGCGCCGGGGAATCTATCTGAATTAGTTTATAGCTTGACCGCTCCTCGGGAATTACTTACACTTTGCTGTGATTGCTGTTGCTGTTGCTCTTGCTCTTGCTCTTGCTCTTGCTGTTGCTCTTGCTCTTGCTGTTGCTGTTGCTGCTGCTGCTGCTGTTGCTGCTGCTGCTGCTGTTGCTGCTGCTGTTGCTGCTGCCACAGTTGCTGTCGCCACAGTTGCTGTTGCGTGCAGATCTTGGTGGTAGTAGCAAATACTTCAAACGCTTGCTGTTGCAACGCTTTCTGTTGCAACGCTTGCTGTTCCAACTGCCTCTGCAACCTCTCTATCTCCTGCGCCTGTTCCTCGATCTTGGCCATCATACAAAGATACTTGGACTTTGTGACGCGTTTGAGGGCGGCATACGGAAGAACAGAGTTAAAGTTTCCTGTCAGAGGACCGGGCATGCTTATGTTATTTGGGTTGGCGTGGTAGTTGGACCCAGCGGGAGGGCTGGAGTGACCAGTGTTGACAGGATTGGCGGGTTTGACGGGGTAGCTGAGTTGGCCCTGGGGATTGTTGACGGGGTAGGCCATTCCGATGGGGCCAGCGGGATTGGCTAGAGTGCTATCAGATGTGTCAAAGACACAGCCATCGAGGCCGAGTCCGGGCGGCGGGCCTGGAGAGGGAAGTTCCCAACCAAGCCATTCGCAATGGCCCAAGGATGCATTAGCAAGACTTCATCTTTGAATGAAGAAGGTGTACTAACCGGCATCATGACAGGTCCGTTTGCAGATCGAGCAGTTTTGGGTAGACACTATCCCAAGACGGAGAGGTTAGCCCGCTTTCCTCAACTACGTTGGATTTTGACCAGATCGAGGTTTCTATCGTGCGAAAAAAACAGGAGTTCACAGCACGTAAGCCAACTGCGATGGCAACTTGGGATCTCCTGAGGTAATGAGACATGCCGGTTGTGCGAAAGCAAGATCGTATATTGAGGAACGCTTGGGGAAAGGTGACAAAATTCTGATGGTGCTTTGCCCTCGTCACTTGGCCAGAGTTCTAAGCCAGCGAAGTATGACAGCAGAACTTTCCGATGAATGCTGCAAACCTGTTGAGCCGAAAGCCATCTCAGCTTCGGCGCAAGTTCATGGGCCTGATGGACTACCATCCAACTTCGGATTAGGGTGATGGAGTCCTCGCGAGCTGGGAACCGGGCGGTCGGCAGTTCTGGCCCTTAGTCAGACCGTCGAGGTCTCGAATGATCATTCGCATCGGGCTAGGCTTTCCGAAGAAGGTTCAGACGGGATCGATAGAGAAAGCCTTCACTTACTGATAGACGTGATAAGGACTGGTTCGAGCAATGGTGACGATGCAGTCGAGGGGTGACGATGTAGTCGAGGAATGGGGATGTGTTCTCGGACGGAGGAATTGTCTGTCGCTATGAGGGAAGTATGTTTGGCAAGGCATACCATTGCCTGCCTTAGGCTGTTTGGAGTGCTCCTAACCCAATGGAACGCATCAGGGCAGGTACGGAAAGACGACCTTTCGGAGAGGCAAGAGGGATGGCCTCTACTAACTTTTAGGTCAATGGCAAAGCAAGCAAGAGACGCTCTGAAACAGCCAGACAGATCAAAGGCGCCATGCATCGAAGACATAAAACAGCCCCAGCTTGATTCAAACCTCTTCGTAAATCTTTATCTTTATGAAGATCCTTCGGCCAGATACCCCCCATTTCATACCCAGGTTCATCATGCTGCACCTTATCTAGTTGACCTCTACGTTCTGACTGCACGAGATAGACCCGAAGGATCATGATGTTCCACCATTTGTTGCGGCCATGCCAACCACTCACCCCAATACGTCCCGAGATGTGCTGAAACCGACCGCACTAGCGCCTTGCTAGGTGTCTCGGGCTGATATACCACTCCTGAACCTCTGAGGCTCGATTGGAACTGATCCGGCCGTTGCAGCCGCCGACTCTGTCGCCGTAGCTGGGCTCAGACATTGGCACATGAAGGCGGACGATAGCAGCAATGTCGTCTCCGTGTCGAGGTATGAGCATTGCCGAAGCGCGGTTGAGCAGTTGACGCATGAGGGGCGACTCTCGTCGAATCTGACTTGACGTTGTTTGCACTTTTTACAGCTGAATCTCGACTTTCTATGTGGTATTCTTTGTTGCATTTCGAGCTGCTCCTTATGCATCGGTTTTGTTGCTTCAAGTTTTCGAGACAGGCTGAGGGCGCTTGCGAAGCAATTCCGCCGGCTAGTATGGATCGATCAATGAAGTTACTTCAAGGTTTTGGCAAATGGAAATAGGACGACAGGTGTAACGGATCATCCTGGGCGAAAGTGCCCAGAGCAGAGGCTCCTTAAAAGACCCCAGATAGTCCACGCACTCGGGCATCAAGCCACCCCGGTGGTACTTACCACTCCCGGGTCCACTTACTGTGCTGTCGGTGACGGAGGCACTGTTAACTCAGCCCAGATATCCACGATAGCTCTCACTGAACCGGGAAGCAAAGAGGTAAATAGTCGGCGAGTGGATGCAAATGATCATCTTCGGCATTAGCATGCACTCAACGAGAAAAATGGTTAATGGGCGTTATTGTATAGGCCTAACTCCGGTTCTCTGTCTGTTGCATTCAAGCTGCACAAGAACTTCAATGAGGTTGCGTGGGAGATTGAGTCGCATACTGAAGGTTCTGAAATGAAAGTAGAAGGCTGGTTTCAATAGCACGAGTTAAGCTTAATTGCTCCTGGTTGGTCTTGCCTTGCACAAAAACAATATCTGTTGATTGCTGTCTCACTGCAGAGAACTGACAAAACTTCAGGCCAAGCAGTCGGTCTTGATTTTGATACCAAGCAAGGTAAGTTCGAGAAGAGAACAAGATCAGTAAAAATTAAAAACACAAGGGAGAAAAGCTCCGCAACATTGATCGCAACCGCAAAAGATTGATTTCGCCCGGACTTGAACCGGAGACCTTCAGTGTGTTAGACTGACGTGATAACCAACTACACCACGAAACCAACTGATTGAATGATACATTAGAGCCATCACTAGAATAAGACCCACCTGTAGCCAGTGCTCCATCCATAAGTGCTGCCAGGGTCCTGGCTACGCGATGCCTGCAGTTGGAAGTTTGTTGCTCACATTTCTCAAAGGTCTTCGGGTTCTGACCGGAAGAAATCCCTCAAAGCAACCAGCTGCAGACTGGAAGGATATTGAGCTGTGCCAAAGGTAGGGTTCATCCCAAAGTCAATTGATGGACCAACCATCCCATCCGCTCCGATCCCCAGCCCCAAAGTAAGCGGAGCTTCTGCACTGGTTGTTTTTGATCAATGCCTGAATTGCATTAACTTTGAAGACTAGGCTTCGTCAGACGAGTGAGACCTTGAGTTCGCAGTCGATAGAGCCTCGTCACTCTCATGCAACGCCAAAAGAGGCCTCTTTGCCCATGCCGTTTCACAAAATGACCTCGACTGCTTCCGCTGGCACCAACCGGCAAAGTTCCCGCCCGGTGTCCCCGCATTCGGGGGTGTGGGCTGTTACTGCCTCTGGACGCATTCCGACGCACCTGTTCAGCACGCTTCGCGCCAGAACGGGTCCGTCCGGTCTTGGATACCTCGCAATTGAGGGGGGTGGACGAACTCACATTCCCCGACCTTGGAGCACGGCGCATCATAGCCATGATTGATATCGGCGGTAGAACCCAGGCAATCACACATCATCACAACCACTCAGCGAGACCACGACGGCGCCATCCCACCACCCCCCGAGATATACGACATCGTCTCGACCTCCGGCGCCGTCGCTACAGCCACCCAGTCCTCGCGGCTCGGACGCTCCTCGGCGTTCATCTCGCCACGGGGTAAGATAGTGGGGCCACGAGAGAAGATCCAGCCCATGCTGACGACATCACAGGCGGCATCGAAGTAAACGGCCTCGGGGCAACAGACATGGAACAACCAGGCTGAGTTCCAGAATAGCACCACGCTAGGCGGACTAAGCCTCGAGCTTCACCAGAGAATCAGCCGGCTTGGGCCGTTTGGATGAGGTTGTTGGGAACAAGTTCAAGGATCCTAGTGTATGGAAGTTTGAAGCGCGGGTTGCGAAGGAAACCACCAAAGGACCGGCTAGCTGAGGACATGTCTTTGATCATCATTAAGGTTCTAGGGACTTAATGGGAATGAGCGATGAGTGGCCGGTCGCGTTATACGAAGGGCGGAAACAAAAATTGGACGACACGGCGAGGTTCACCAAGGGTTTCCTTCCGATTCCTAGCTACGAATGAGGCCACGCCGGTATGCAAAAACACCCCATCGTCATCTTGGCCCATTTTGACAGCGGACAGGAGCCCATCCGCGAAGAATGTTCTCGCTTCGGCTACTGCCGCGACGAGTTCCCCGAGAACGAAAACTTCCCACACGAGCTCTACGTCCGGGACGCGCGCGACGGATGGTGTCAGATTAGCTCGTCACGGAGGCGACGGCCTCTCGAGACGGGGCCCCCGGAGGTTCCAGACCCGGTGGCCGTTCGCGTACTCGCCGACGGACACGCACAGCGTGCGGAGAGTACTCCGGGATGGCAGGGTGCGCAACGAGGGCTGCTTCATCTTCAAGAACTCGACACTGGTGGCGCCCTTTGGGATCGCGTACCGCCGCGGGCGGAGGAGGCCCGGGAACTGTTGTTCAGCGTGACGCGTCCGAGCTCTTCGCATGTTGGATATGGTGAGTGTGGCCTACCAGCTTCTGCATATGTGGTGATTTCGAGTCCGTTGGGGAAGGAAACCAGCTGATTACGGGACACGAGGTCCTGCGAGACTGGAACGTCAGTTTTACGCGCGTGGTCGGGCGTGTGCCAACGCGTGTGATATCGCACTCGAGAAGGGCATCAACTTGCAGGAACGTGCCTTACGAGCCCCTGAGGAAAAGGCTCCCTGAGCAGGGGGGGTGATCTTGGATACGTCTACTGTTGGCCTGCCGTGATCTGGGGACACCTCAGGAGCGGTGCAGAGTGGCAGGACGGAGAGGCGATTCGTAGAGGATGATTGTCATAGTGCTCAGATGAGCGGCAATGAATTGCTCGGCCTAAGGGTTGAAGACGGACAGCGCCGCGCATTCGACGACAGTACCGAAAGACACACACTGGAGAAAGGCCTAAGGGACACTTATCTTCCGATGCAGGTCGGAGTGTGAACGTGCCAGAGCACTGACAGGGGTAAAATGGCGATGCAAGAGCTCCGGGAGCTGATCAAACAAATACTTCCCGCCTCGGCATTCAATTCAGGCTCAGCATGGCGATCGAAGGTGAGAAGCGCCAATTGCCATCTTCCAACGGCTCGGCAATCGTACCAAGTAGTTTCGCACTGGTTATCCTTCCAGGCCATCTTGCCTTTCTCACCATTCTAGTCTCTTCGCTACATGTCCAGGGCTTCGTCGCTGTGCAGAAGATGGAAGTTTAGTCAATTGAACATTCGATTCCAGTTTTACTGCGGCGCAAAGGCCAAGCGGGATCTCAGTGCGAAGGCCCTCCCGCGACCCGTTTGAGTGAGCACGGCCACGGGCTGCCAAAGCGTTTGATGGGTATGGACAAGACGACATCACCAGCCTTCCCAAGTGGCCGTCATTAAGGGTCCATCCGTTTGCTTAAACAACCATCTGCGACGCCTGATCGGTACCTTGGCATGTGATCGTGTCATGGTCTTCATGTAAGCCAATTTTAGCAATAACATCGAATCGACCCCGAGAAACAACAACGACAGGGTTCTTCGACTTGAAGAATGACCGCAGAGATGAATTCCCATCATGGCGATATGCTGATGTCCCTCCGAGAAACCGATACGCCAGAAAGTTCCGGGAATGAGGCGGGATACGCGGCGGATATCGCCTGTCTAGCATCCGAGACATCGACCGCGAGCGGGAGAAGGCCCTTTCGATTGCCAAGAGGAACGCCGAACGATTCTGTCCGTCGACGGAAACCGGCAGCGCACGACGATGCGATGAACGAGTGTTGTGATTCTCCGGATGAGCGCCCCCAGGATTACCCAGCAAACGACGATTCGGTGAAGGAACCGTCCCGGCTTGGGACCTCCAGACGTCATTCTTCAGGTTCCGATGACGGCGAAGTTATGCCAGGCATCGAAACGACAACCAGCTTTTGGGGGCAGAGCGGCCTGAGTTCTGCAACAGCAGCAAGCTCAAGCCGGGCGGACAGGAGCGAGCATCAACCGTGGGCCCCAGGGCTGCGAGGCTTGGGCAACAACCTGCCACATCGCGTTCCTATGCTGGCGTTGGGACGACTGACGCACCCCAACGGAACACCAATCCTACCGGAAATGTCTGCCGAGCAGCAAGCAGCGGAATCTTCAGAGGCAACTACGCAAGCTGAGGGGGTCATCGTGGTTGACGGCGACGAAGTGGCCTCGTTGCTCGATGGCGCAAACCCATCCGACGGAGGGTACGAGACGGACACGGAATCAAACGCCAGCACATCAATCGAGTCGTCGGTGCGGGACTTTCTTTACGAAAACGGGCGACGGTACCATCGATTTCGAGAAGGCTTGTATAACTTTCCCAATGATGAGATCGAACAGGAACGAGAGGATATGAAGCATGCGATGGTGAAGCTGCTGTTCAGCCAAAGGCTACATTTCGCGCCCATCACGGACAGCACGCAGCAGATCCTGGACATTGGGACTGGGACAGGCGCCTGGGCTATCGAGAGTAAGTCGAATATTCACGGCCATGTTCACGGCATCTTTCTGATGCTGACGGCGAGGAGTGGGAGACAAGTATCCTAGTGCGACGATCCTTGGCGTGGACCTGAGTCCCATCCAGCCAGACTGGGTGCCGCCTAACGTTAAGTTCGAGGTCGACGACGTCGAGAGCGAGTGGCTGTACCCCGCCGATCATTTCGACTATATCCATTCTCGTCACACCGTTGTAGCCATCAAAGACTGGAAAACCCTTTTCCAGAGGTCGATGGAGTTAGTGGCAGCCCGCGAGACGTGATTTCTGAACTGACTCTCAAGCTGTTAGGCACCTTAAACCTGGGGGCTGGATGGAGCTGCAGGAGATGCATCACTTCCCAGCATCTGCGAATAACTCGCTATCGGGCACCCATCCTGTGGCGGAGTATTGGGGCTTGGTGGGCGAAGGGCTCTTGAGGCTTGGTGTCGACTTGGAACTGGCGGCAGGCGATCAACTGGCCAGCATGATGCGAGAAGCAGGGTTTGTCAACGTGACGGAGAGGATATTCCATGTGCCGATCGGGACGTGGCCACGAAATCGAGTCCTCAAAACGGTGGGCATGTACTGGCGGACCATCTTGCTTGATGGGCTGCAAGCCATTGCTCTGGGGCCGTTCACTCGAGGCCTGCACTGGTCGGTGGAGCAGACGGAGCTGTTCCTCGTGGATGTGAGGAAGGCGTATCATGATAACTCGGTTCTCCCGTACATGCCGCTAAAGGTGGTATACGGGCAGAAGCCACCAGTTGCGTAACCAAATCCGATTGAAAGCCTTAGACTTCAGGACCGACAGGCAATGCACCGCATAAACTGTCCAGTGACTTTTGATATGAGAGGCGGCTGCGTGGAGGACGCCGTATTCCTGAAATGCGTTCCTCGATGCGGTCTGCAAGCAGACAGAGAAATGCCACGAGTTTCGTCGCGTCCGCCTTTACGTCGTCCGTATGGCGTTGGCTGTGCTGGCTTCAGGTTGGCCCAATTCCTGCGGAAGGGCCGTGCCGATGAATAGACGATTGTGGCCTGATTTCCAAGTCTTGGTTTGAATCTAGATGCGACAGTTTCTGCAAAGAGATGGTGATTTTGTCGAACTTTGTCTGAGGGATGGTGATGGAAGCATTGGAAGACGATGGAGGAGTTCAGAAGACGCCATTTTCCAGTGGGCAAATTCCAGGGTGCCGGACGTGGAACTGGAAGGTAAGGACGGCACCGGGTGGGGCTTACCTAACCGGCTGGACCCATCTTCTTCGGAGATAACGATTGATTCAAGATTGCTACACAAGCCAAGTGCCGAGAGCTTCGGATGAATGAAGAATCCGTCGAGGCACTGAAGGCTACCTTTATCCGAATACCACAGGGCCACATCACTTCAGCATGATACCCGAATAGGGCTTAGTCCCAAAGAGCCATGGTCTTATTAACGAACCAATGCGACTGTGCAATCAGGTCTTGCTGCCAAGCCTGCCTATCGACTGCCCCCTCCTCTCCTGGAATTTTGGACCTGATTTCTGCCTGCGATGTCTTCGCCGTGATCGATCGTGGCTTCGGAACGACGCAAAGAATCCGAGAGACGGCCTCTCGAAGCCAACGGCCGCAACGAAAGGGAGAACATCGACGGACGAGAAATCAACGACAGCCTGGTGTCGGATTGCGAAGCTTGGGCCGGCGCTAGTCGGTGTCGTCGGAACGAATTCAGCACCTATCCCAGTCTTGTCCCGCTTCTATCCAGGGTAGGTACGCTTTGTTGACATCTGGGTCCATCCTTTAAGAACGAATGCCTGCCCAGAGTGCTGGGTCTGGGAGTTGCCGAGTCGCTGACCCCTCCTGAAAACCTCGATAGCCAGATTCCGATCACATTTGGATTGGGACAACTCTTTGCGTTTCTCTCTTGCCCATTCGCTAGATACAGCGACATATACTCTTTCAAGTCCAGGTCCGAAAACTTCGGTTTACACGTGTTGTGGCGGCCCGAGCGGCATATCCAAAGCCGACACAATCCAGCACCGTAGTTACCTTTCTTGAAAACGGCATAAAGGTCCCTGGAACTGCAGTTGACGGTTAGTAAACAGAGACGTCTCCTGTGCCTATCATCCCTCCAGCTAGAAGGCCAGCTCCAGCCCGTAGCCGAAGTCTGGCAATTTGATCTTGAGGTAAATTCCGGTGCTCAGATGCCTTAGCGAGGCTCATCTTCAGCGATGAGGAGATGCCGGACAGGTCTTGGCGATGATGGACGGCCGTCTCATTGAATTTCAGGTTGATTTCCTTGCAAGCTAATTTCAGGAGAAATCATACAGTATTTCCATCAACATGACCAAGTTCAAGCTGAGTGCTTGGCTGAACACCAAGCCTTCTTCGGCAGCCGATGAAAATAAAGGCAAGAAGCAGAACCCTCCCTCTTCGTCGTCTCTCCCCTCAGGGTCATCGAGCACACCTCAAGATGAGGCCCCCACCGGAGCACCGACTTCTTTAGACCCAACCGCTACCGCGGGTTCCTCATCTAGAATGACGGAGCTTGCGAAGAAAATCGCTGTCGAGACTGAGAAGTTGGAGAATTACATGAGGGACAATGATTTGCCATTACCAAGTCTCGATCCCAATGGGCCGCTTGATTTCCCGAAGCTTCCCGACGACATCCAGCAAAGTCGCATGGAGGTCATGTTTGCGACTAGAGAGCTCGAAGTTTTGGTTCATGGTCCGAGAGAAGATATGAGATGGAAGGCATGGAGCGTGAGTTGACCTGGAACGAGTCCCCGGGGCAGATCTGACGCTCTCGCAGTATCACGACAGCCTCAGTCTCCAGCTCGTCAACCATTTTGGTCTTGGTAAGCGCAAGCTGCGATACTCCTGAGCATCGAAATCTCACACCCCGTAGCAAAACTGGTTCCTATTGACGGCACAATCACGCTATCGGAGCTGCAGACCAAGACAACCCTCGACCCCGTCAACCTAGCACGCGTTCTTCGCCACGCCATGACCAACCGCATATTCCGAGAACCGTCCCCTGGTGTCGTCGCCCATACTGCAGCATCACGTCTGCTGGCAGAAGACCAGCCTCTGCAAGACTGGGTCGGGTACAACTTGGAAGACAACTTCCCTGCCTCGGCCCACGTCCTGCAGGCTCTGAAGGCGTACCCCGAGGCCACTTCGCTCACTCGCGCTGGCTTCAACTTCGCATTCGACACCGTTGACCAGGAGCCTATGTTCGTGACCTTCGGGAAAGACCCCGAACGTGCCAAACGCTTCGGCGGCGCCATGGTTAGTCTCACAGGGGGTGAGGGCTATGAGGTCAAGCATCTAGTCGACTCTTACGACTTTAGCGACGTCGACGCCGGGAGCGGGACGCTGGTGGATGTCGGTGGCAGCCACGGATTCGTCTGCGTGGACCTCGCCAAGAGATGGAAGAACATGAAGTTCGTGGTACAGGATCTGCAGAAGACCATCGACTCGGCCCCCAAGCCGGCCTGCGACGATGCCCGGGTTGCCGAGCGCATCAACTTCATGGCACACGACTTCTTCACGGAGCAAACCGTGAAGGGTGCGGATGGTGAGACTCGTCAGAGCTGAAGACGTGATCGCGCTCGCTGACAGTCCTTCGCAGTCTACTTCTTCCGCTGGATCATGCACAACTACTCCACGCCCTACGCCGTCTCCATCCTCAGGAACCTGGTGCCGGCCATGAAGCCGGGCGCCAGGGTCGTCATCAACGACCACTGCTTACGGCAGGCCGGAGAGGAGAATCCGTGGGATGAGAGGATCATCCGCGGCATGGACATGGTTATGCTGGCCGCGCTGAACGCGCAAGAACGCAACGAGGAGGAATACCGTGCCCTCTTCAAGGAAGCGGACGAACGCTTCGTCCTCACAAAGGTTCTGAGGCCCAAGGGATGCAGGATGAGCATCATCGAGGCCGTGTGGGATCCCGACGTGGCCAAACAGGAGGGGCTCACCCAAGGCACCGAAGCTGTGAAAGAAGGGGAATGAGAGTTGGACGATGTTTAATCTGATGCCCAGCAGCTGGTGTTTGGTTACACACACCATGGTACTCTATAAGCACAATTCACACACAGCCTCCATGACCTGAGACAAAGCCAAAGTGCCGTCCTGACCACGTCACGGGAGAGCTCTCGGCTCCACTTGATGAGTGGGACATGCTGCACGCTGGCACAATCGTTCAAGCCCCCCTGCTTATCTTAGACCCTACTTAGGCCATTGTCTTCCCCATTTTAGTCATCAAACCAAGCCTGGCCTGCTGGCGAAATGGCATCGCGTCAGATTTCGGCTTTCAAGTCATACTCTGAAGATTGTAGGTTCGATCCCTACGTAGGTCGCATTTCTTTTTTGCTTTTTTGCGTGTTGGCTCGTCCATTGGCAAACAGCGAAAAACCATAAATAAGTCGGATTATAATAATAAAAGTCGGGGTTTTAAATGTCGAATTGGTCCACTGCTTATAAAGCTATTCGACTTTTTTGATGGCACCGGTAGACAGTGCTTCAGGGCGCATCCCGCTGTCATCTCATCATATTGAGCCCCGCCAGGACCACCAGTAACGAGGGGGACACAGGCTCTCCCGTCCTTGATAACCTGATTAGCACGTCGCTGAGTGAATGGTTCTCATATTCGACATATGTTATTTACATTGACAGGATCTCCTTTCCATAGGAACCAGACTCATTGCCAGGTCTGTCATCTGTGATAAGCTTTTCCTCACTCAGCCCATTTCGTCCGTTTCGTTCATTTTGTATATTTCGTCCAGAAAAGCACACCCGGAGAACCCCGCCTTTACATTATCACGATCGTAGCTTAACAACATCCTCCCTCACCGTGCCCTCCTCCCTCCAAACTCGGGTCCAGCCCAGTCGCCATCCACAGCTCAAAAGTCGCCAGGAACCCTGCAGCCACTCCTTGGGAAACTGTCCGGACGACTCCTTGTGGCTCGGCAGCTCCGTAATCTTGGACTTTTCTTTTCTCCCCGAGTTCCTGATCCACGTCGTCGTACACGACATCGAACTAGGACAACCCTTGACATTCCTCCGCCAGCCCGACGAACTCGTTGAAGGTTAGCCCGTAGCCGACGATCCTCAGCTCGTGGTCCTGCCGGCCATCGTGGGAGATCGAGCGCCGCGCGACGATTTGGTGAGCGAGGGCATGCGGGGAGGGGGGGGCCGGTAAAGAACAAGACTCTTCAGGATAGCGCATGGCGAATTAGTTGGGGATGAAGCGCTTCGCGACCGAGGACTGCTCAGCGGCTTGGACTGAGGTCTGAGCTGCGACGTCGCGAGGGAAGCTGCGTTGATGCCAAAGGGCGCTGATGACGGTGTGGACGTTTGTGCTCTTCGAGGAAGGTTTGAAGTAGTCAACCTGCAAGGTCGGCGCCGCAAGGGGCCTTTTTCTTCGGGACGAGGCGCCTGGATCTCACAAACACTCGTCAATCCTCGTTCCGTTCTTCGATGGGTTTTGGTGAGTCAATCGGACCTTGCGAGTGAGAACGAAGGCAAGATGCTTCGTCTGAGGCGCCATCGCCACCTTGATGAAGGGGTTTGGCCGACCGCGCCGGTGCCGCCTGCGATGGCGACATTGACCATGATGCCGATTTGGCGTTTTCTTCTTCATCTCAAAGGTAATGTCTGACTGGAGGCTCAGATGAGATGAGGTGATCCAAATAAGCCATTGTCACGGCGTTGTGATTCAGACTTGTATCTCACCAAGAGGGCTGGTTGAACCTCCCCGAGCTGGTGTAGGATCTCAATGTCCTCTGTGTGGCGGACGGCTTTAGCGGACGTAAGACTGCTGTCAGGGCCCAACTGCTGACATCCATAACGTGCAGTCGACGAATTTTCGCATGTGAATGACCGAATGATCCCCATATTTCGGTGTCCGCAGTCTGCTTGGGGTTGAATCTTAGCCGGTCCATCCTGACGTCTTTTACAATGTGGGCGGATGATGGTCGGTGTCGTGTTTTGCTGCTTCTGATGGTCGGCCAGCAGTGCAAACTACGAGGCTTCGGAGGAACGGAACAGAACGATCTCGTCCGGGTCGAGTAATTCCAAACAGTATTCAACTCGCATGAGAAGAAGAAAAAAAGAAATCATTGCCTCATATCGAGATGCTGCCGTGGCCAACTCTTAAAGACAAGCGGCAGCACTCGACTTTCGTGAGTCGCTCAACTCGCCGGAAGCATACCGCTTTGGGTTGCCGGGTGGAGACCCCCGACACTTGGCCATCTGGTTCTGGCCCAAAGGGAGAGCTGAGAAGACATCGTCGTGATATGGTTCCCGGTACTTCAAATCGAAATATGGTCACCTGGGCTGGAGGTCAAAGGGGTCAAGGCCAGTACTTTTTTCTGCATCCTTATTTGAGGGCTTATAGATGTCATTGCTTTGATAAAGATTGAAACTGCCCAAAATATGTTGTGATTGAGTCCGTCGCACTGCTTTTTTCAATTCCTTTGCTTGTTCTGTGGACCCCGGTGCTGGTCTCCCCGAAGTGGGGCCGGACCATAGCCAGGCCCGGCTCCGGGTTACAACAGCCCACCTCCGGGATCATCGTTCAGTATGGTTGTTTTTGGACATCAGTTCTGAAGAAAACAAGAACATAGAGGCTTTCACACATGGGATTCAAAGGCCTCACTACATCCTATGTGAATGCCTTTTCTTATCCTGTAGGCTAGTTACTCTTTCACATCACAACATATCATAATTTATTCCTTTATCATGAAGCTTCCTCCTCAATTTGAAGATCATATTGCTGCACTTCTTCCTCACAAGTACCTATAAGTCTTTTGAACTAGTCAAGGGGACCAACTGCTAGATCCATCATTCATCTGTGTGAAAAGGTTCAAGTAGTCTGCATGTCAAGTTTCCAGGGGCAAGTGAGTAAGGCATTCAAAGGCAACATCCACGAGTCGCTTCCACTCCTCACAACACGAGCACGATGCCAAACAAGGCTGAGGGTCCTCCCTCGCCGACTAAGCAGGGCAGCCAAATGCCACCAGAATCGAAATTATTTAAGAGAACTCTTTCCTGGAGTAGCCAACCATCCACCAGATCCAAGCTCAACTCACAAATTGCCCAACAACGAAGCCTCATCATCCCGCGAAAGCAAAAAAAAAGAAAACATGGCTCAGCAAGTCGCCTCGGGCTTCGACAAGCTCCCCAAGGAGATCCTGGCCCAGATATTCGAGCTCTGCGTCGACAACCAGCGCCTCGTCGGCATCCACCCCTCCCGCGACCTCCGCGCCGCCGTCGCCCCCCTCCCCGCCGTCGCCCAGGTCAACCGGAAGTGCCGCGACGCCTTCGGCATCATCTGCGCCCGGATCGTCGACGACGCCGACTACCGCGCGGGCCCGGCCGCCGAGAAGGTCCCCGGCAACCGCCACGACGCCGTCTACGTGAGCCCCGAGCTCGACACCCTCGCGGTGGGCTTCGAGACCGTCCGAGACGGGGCCCTGCTCGCCGCCCCCGCCGTCCCCATGCTCGTCGCGAAGCTGAAGAGCGTCTGGCTCCACGACAGGGACATGGTCGCCTCCCTGGGCCACGGCGAGTTCCACGAGGACAGCCTCTCGGCCGACATCCGCCACGCCGCCGAGCTCCCCCTCGCCGACGTCGTCTACCCCAAGCTGAGCTCCATCACCATCACCGCGGAGCGGCACGACGCCCTCCTCCGCGACAACGAGGACGACGACGACGACGACGACGAGACCCTCTTCGGCTTCAAAGCCATCTACCACGTCGAGACCGGTCTGGTCTTCATGACCCGCCTCGAGTCGTTCGATGACGCGGACTGGCTCAACAAGCGTCTCGCCAACCCCGCCTTCCCCGACAGCAAGGGCTTCATGCTGCAAATCGCCATCGACCGCACCCGCGGCATCAGACACATCGCTCATGCCACCGTCGACGCCGTCATCACGGACGGCATGAAGGAGGATCAGCAGCAGCACTCCGACGACAGCGATCAGGGCGACGACAGTGATCTGGGCGAATACGACTACGACGACGACGACGACGACGACGACGAGGAGGACGAGGATGAGGAGGATATGACTGATCTCGAGTACCTGGAGCACTTCGACGTTGCCCCTAACTTCTGGCGCTACAACTGGTACCTTGCTGTGGACTACATCACCCAGCGTCTGGCCAAGTAAACAGATCAACTGCTTCTTTGCATCGCGGGCAGCTTGGGCATATTCCTTGGGCTTTGGAGACTTGGTTTATGACGACTACCTCACAAGATAGCTACCCACTGTCGCGCTTGGAGACGATTTCTCATTGTAGAGGAAGACTGGCACGAAGGCTGGCACAGAATTCAGGCGTAACGCATCAGAAGGATAGCTCAATACATTAGCTTTGCATCAACAGCAGCTCTATTTTCCGCGTGACGTTTCTAATCGTACCAGAGGTATTCATTCTCATAAAAACACTTGGGCCAACTCCAACGAGTCGTCTTCCACAAAGGTGACGTGGACGACGTCGCCGGTGTCGTCGTCGCTTCCGCTGCCGCTTCCGCTGCTATCGCCAGCGACGTCCTCCGCCCCCTGGTCTCCGCCGTCCGCCCCAAGACGCTCGGCGATGTACGTCGCCGCACACACCCACTGCGTCCTGAGCTCACCGACGTCCTCGGACTCGCCGGCCGGAGGAGGGGCGCCGTCGCTCAGGCAAATCCAGGACCCGTCGTTCTCCCACGCCTCGCCGTCGCGGACCAGGTCCACGCGCTGGACGTTGCACTTGGCGGACGCCATCAGGTCGAGCGTCCACTGGAAGGGGCTCTCGGCGTCCCAGAGCTCGTAGACCCTGGCGCGCTTGGCGTAGACGTCGCGGGTGGGCAGGACGTACGTGTAGAGCGTCCCGCGCCCGCGTCCGACGACCCAGAAGAAGGTGTCCAGGACCCAGATGCTCTCGAGGCCGGGGTAGACGAGGTCGGGCAGGCACCCGCGCGCGCGGGGAGGACGACCGAGGTCCCGGACGCGTCGGGCGTGGTCCCTGTCGTGGAGCTGGACCCGCCGCAGCTGGCCCCTGGCCTCCTCGTTGAGGGCCGGCGTCCTGACCAGGGTCGGGTTGCCGCTGGACCAGTCGCGCGTCGTGGGCACCTGCTTGCCCGTCTTCGCGATGCCCAAGACGAGGGTGTCGATGCGAGGGTTCAGGTAGGCGTCGTGTCCGTCCTCGACGGACGGGCGGTGGATTCCGTCGTCGGTCTTGTCGGAAAGGCGGTGGTAGAATCTCATAAACTCGGCGCGGCTCTCGCGAGAGACTCTGGAGATGACGGGAAGCGTTTGTCGATATAATCTGGCGTCTTGCTCCCAGGAATAGGGCACGAATTCTCCCGCGTCGTAGTCGTCGACGGTCATGCGCCATATCTTGATGCGAATCCCAGCCGGAAGGTGAGTGGGTGCTTTGAGTGTGGGTGACGCCATGATGAGAGCTTTTGGGAAGCAAAGAGAGAGAGGCAGAGAGAGAGTGTGTGTGTGTGTCAGAGCGAGAGGGAACCGTGATGAAGAACGCAGGAAAGTAATAGTAATACCGTACTTCATTTACTTTCTGAAGATTATAACGCGGCTGATCGTCTACCCATTAATCCCTCACACATCGTCCAGACGGAGCGAAGAACGGCAGACCGGGACCAGAGCAAACGGCGGAGCAAACGATCAATACAGGCAGATAGGCAGCAGATCCATATCATTCCACGACTACAGATCACAAAAAGGCGGTCTCCTGAGAATAACAGATTGAGTCTTTTCTGCACATATCCGATTCCCGCACCGCCATCGCTGTTTACCTTCGGACCTGAGCATGAAGCAGCACACAACCATCATCATACACCGCTCCCCGTCATTCCCGCCCTCGGCTACAAGTCCACCGCGAGGCGCGTTTCGATGTACTTCGCAACCACGTTCCACAAGTTGGTGCTGTTTTCGGGTGGCGGTCCAGTAGGCGCGGGAGAGACGCGTTCCCAGCGGCGGCCGTCGGACGAGGAGGACACGTCCTCGCCTCCCCGGATAATCTCGACGCGCACGACGCAGCAGAAGACTCCAGGGTCGGCCCGAGACTTGTAAACGCGCAGGCCCTCGTCGAAATCCTCTTGCGTGATGTGCGACACGTACACCTCGACCTCGTCCGAACCGACCACGTAGCGGAAGCTTGTTCCCCTGTTCCCATCGGAGCCGTCCGGCACCGCCATCGCCGCCCCCCACCTCATGCTTTCGTCGTAGCGGCTCGTGATCCAGATCGTGTTCACGTTCGGAAAGCGTCGGTGCGGGAGCCGCGAAAGGTGCCGCGCCCAACGAGGGGCCGAATAGGTCGGCGAGAACAGCCAGACGTCCACGACGAAGCTGATGGGGAGAAGGGCGTATCCCTGCGGGTCATCCGTGTCCCAGGGCACAAAAAGGTCGTCCTCGTGAAGCCGTACTTCTCTTATTCTCTTCTCTTGCGAATCTGACAGATAGGGGGGGTGGATGTGCGCCCCGCGGCCGTAGCGGGCGCTCCGGGAGACGCTGCCGAGGACGATGCTGTCGATTCGGGGGTTCAGGTAGACGACGTTACCGAAACCCGGCTGGCCCGTCCGGTGTTTGGGTCCGATGCAGACGTGCAGCCGCTTGAATTCCTCGCGGCTCTCTTGGTTGACTCTCGAGATGACGGGGTTTCGCCGTCGGTAGGCCACGAGATCTAGTTCGGGAAGCATGGCCACGAGATCCCCTTCGAGCGTGGAACGCCATATCTGCAGTCTGATTTCGGGCGGGAGGAAGCGAAAACCTCCGAGGTCCGACGTCGTGGAATCCATCAGAGCTGCCGTGTCACGACGAGAATGACGATGAGCGGGGTCACGAAAAGGGAAACGCCCGAGACAACTACTTTAGAGGAATGAAAAGTTTTCGAGGGAAGGATTTCAACTGCTTTTGTGCTGCGGCTACTTGCCTAACCTCACGGTTGCTTGCAGGGAAAAAAGGTATATGTGGTGAGCTTTTACACTTTGGGGTCAACATGTTTTGGGGGGCACCTTGACGGGGGCTGAAGGGAGCATAAAAAGGTGTACTCAATCCTGAAGCAATGGCCTCAGCGAATCAAGTGAGAGAGGGTTTGTTATCTGTAGGAAATCGGCATTAAAGTTTTGATGTTGGTATTATCTACTCGATGCGAATGCTCTGAGGTCAGACGCAAGCACTTAAGCGTACTGCAGACGGCTTTCATCCCATCCAGGACGCAGCTCCTCGCTGTCGAAAGTCATTTCGAAGCTCGACGTGTGGACGTAATCTGTCTGCCACTCAATTTTCAACTCTGCGCCCTCGGCCGATTGGCTCCAGATCGTGACGGCGATCGTGTTGTCGCCGTTGTAGTTGAGGATACCCGCCGGGACAGGGAAGTGGACCTGGTTGCCGATGTACGGGTTGAAGCGACCGTACTGATACCCGTTGACGAACAGCAGGGCGCGAAGCTGATTGGTCTCGGATGCCGCGGTGAAGCGGAAAGAGACAGACACGTCGAGGCCAGCGGGCACGCTGAGGGGCACGACGGTACGGAAGACGCGGATTCCAGCGTCGGGCACGGAGAGAGTTCCGTTTGAGGAATCAGCCGGCTCCCAGTCTTCGTCCGGGAAACCAGGAAGAGTGGCGCCTATGCGCTCCGCGTAGAGACCGCCCTCGTTGATCGGGCCGCGGACGGGGTCGACGAGGTCGTTTCGGCCTGCGGTGCCGGCAATCTTCCACTCGGAGAACTTGTACTCAGAAGCGTCGGGGCCGAGCAGGGTCGCGTTGGTGATACCACGGGGAGCGAGAGCCGCCTCGCGCAGGTCGTGGCCGGAGTTATCCATGATGACGACGAGGACGTTTTCGCCCTCCTTTGCGAGAGTGGCGTTCTCGAATGAGAACTCGCTGGCATCGGCGCCGAGGTAGGAAAGGCCAAGGAATGAGCCGACGTACTCTGAGTTCAACCAGACTGAGTAGCCAAAGGCGAGACCGCCGGTGAGGTTGAGGAAGACGCCGGTGGGAGGGTTCTCGGTGGTGGGGAAGGTCGCGCGGTAGATGTGGTTTCCGACGTGAATCTCGTACTCGTCGACGTAGAGAACAGGGTTGTTCGAAGCTGGCTTGACGCTGTTGGAGGTGTTGGTCTTGTCGGCAACTGGAGAAGGTTAGCATCGAAAGATTATGGCCATGGCAATGGCTCGGGATACTTACCAACCCAAGCGTCGGAGGTGGGCTCGTAATCGACAGCGATCTCGGGCAAGCTGTCGTGAACCTTCCAGGAGCCAAGAGCAGGGAGATCAAAGCTAATAGGGCCTTCAATATTTGCTGCAAAGACTTTGCCCTCTCTCGAAGTGATCTCGACCTTCTTGCCGTTCCAGATGATGGCAGAAAGAGACTCAGAGGCAAAGACAGTGATGGTGGTCTCCTTGTCGGCGTCACCAGTCAAAGCCAAGCTGCGTCCGGTCTCGTTAAATGTAGCAGAACGGACCAAATAAGGTCCTTGGACAAAGATCGTCTTGTTTGCAGGGGCAGAAACGTCGTTATCCAGGGTGGGAACCCAGAAGAGGTAGGCTGCGATGCGGTCGAGCAAGACCGCGCGCGAGCCGTCTCCAAGGTCAACGATGGTGATTCCCTGCTTCTGGGTGTACGAAATAGTGATGTTGCTCTCCCCCGCGAAAGTCGTGAAGTCGCCGACATTGCCTTCTCCAATAACCTCGGCAGTAGTAGAGCCGCTGACGACGAACTCGCCAGACTCGCCCTCAGGCAGCCAAAGAGCGATAATCTCGCTGCCATCAACCTCGATATAGCTGAGGACCTCGGCTGTAGAGTACAGAAGTTTCTTCTTGCCGAAGATAAAGTCAGTAACAATGATCTTAGCGGAGTGACCGTTGATGGCGATGGAGCTTCCGTGCTGAGGAATAGTGATAGAGCCTTCGGACGTCTTAACCGACAGCTTGAATGCCTCGTTCGTGCTTGACGGGGAATAGGCGTGGCGAGCAACATAGAAAGCCGCGTCATTGTCGACATTGCGTAGCTCAGCAACGGTAATGGCAGAGTTGCTTGAGTAGGACGTGCTGTTTCCGACCCTCTCCGTCTTCGTCAGATCCTTGGCGGCTCTGGTAAAGAGAGTAAGTAGCTTGGTCTCGTAGAACTTGTCGCCGATGATCCTGTTCTCAGAAACCGGAGAAGAGTAGTCGTAGCTTGAAGCGACGACTGGGCAGGCAAGCCATCCCCAGTTGGTACCGCCAAACATCATGTACAGCGAAATTGCAGTGACCCTCTGGTAGATGAGATCGCGGTAGAAAATGTTGGCGAAGTCGACACCAATGTCGGTGGGACAGCCGCCCTCAGGTCCGCCCCAAGGGTTGTACGAGCCACCTTGGAACTCGGGCATGAAGTTGGGCTGGGAAGGCGACTGAACGGTAAAGTAGTCGAAGTAGTTCTGGGTTAAGTATGGGATGTACTCGCCGTTAGTTCCTGTGCACTCGCTCAAGTTGCAACTCCAGCAAGAGGGGTAGCTATCGACGCCAACGACGTCAACATTGCCAGTCGCGTTGGAGAAGTCCTTGGACCAGGAGTAGCCACGCATGTTAGGGGCATTATGGGACAGAGGGACGTCAATGCCGTTCTCTCGCGCACTATCCTGGAGGAGTTGCATGTAGTTGGCGATGGGAGGGTTGAGTACTCGGTTGGGGATATCCTTCCATTGTCCGTTGAGCTCGTTCTCGATCTGTTTCATTGTCAATACCGGACCAAAGCACTGCCTCGAGCGCGCAACCCCACCTGGAACATGACGACGTTTCCGCCATTGGTGATCAAGTGCGGCTTTATGATCTTGGAAATCTCGGTCCAGTAGTGAGTCCACGCTTCGGTGTACCTCTCGTCGTCGTTTCTCAAAGAACCATACTTGCCAGTGGTAGCCCAAAGCGGAAAGCCGCCGGCGTTGGTCTCGGCGTTCACGTAGGGGCCGGGTCGAATGATGAGGTAGATGCCGATTTCTTTGGCGACGGTCATGATAGAGGTGAAGTTGTGGGCGCCGGTCTCGAAGTCCAAGACACCGGGCGTGGGGTTATGGTAGCCCCAGTGGTTGTAGATGGAGAACGCATTGAATCTATCATTCCGGTCAATGAGCCGAGTAAGAGTCTAAAGGGCGGAAATCAATCTTCTTACCCAGCTGCCTTGATCTTCTCAAGGAGGTCTCTCCAGAGTTCGGGACTAAATCATTTTAGCTTCCGGCACTACATGGATGAGGAGGACATCACGAACACTGGGAGACGCCAGTAGTGGAACTATGCGTGTCAGCTGCATTTCCCTTGTCCTTGAGGGGAGACTGTCATACTTCACCAGAAAAGACGAAGAGTCTCTCGCCATGTACAATGTAACTGTGGTGGTCCCTGCATTAACCCTGCATCAGCATCGAGCTCAATGAAACATTTATCTTTTACCCATTCGCACTCACCATTGGACAATCTCATTGAGACCATTGTCATGGATCGGCCAGTCAACATCTTCCTGAGGCAGAGCATCACCTGACCCGCACAGAGAAGCAGCGAGCCACAGAAGGCCGCCAGCTTTCAGTCCGAATCTCATCGTGATGAACTTAACTGGATGCAGCACGACAGAGCGACCAATTGGCAATACCACTCGAGAGTCGCCCGAGATTGTACGACACCAGCATCGACTGCACCTCTCCTCTTCTTAAACCTCCCCGACGCAACTGGGGCCGCAAGACGAACCCCATGTTCGTCTGGTGTCCTGCCCTGGATTCAGGGTAACATCCGGACGGGACGCACTCGGTGTTGATGGTGCCGACGACTGCGGGGAATCATGAGGGGAGAACAGGGGAGAACCGGGGTCGAGGCGAGTTGAACCTGACGATCCCCGCCCCCGCGATTTCGTTAACCGCGGCAATCATCGAGGCAGTCGAGTTTTGATGTCATCAAACTGCAGCAGTGTTGACCTCATTTCCCATCCGCCTCCCGGCTTTTCTTGAGCGATTATCCTTAGCAACAGAGGCTGGGCAGAAGGTCCCCGCAATAGCACCCGCTTGACACCAGATCGAGCTTTTCTTTCTTTGGTCTTTCCGACTAAGGCTAGCTCAGTCAGGCCTGTGCTGTTTTGCAGCTAAGACGGCGTGATATTGAGATGTCGCAACATCGTCTGCCGACGCCACTTTTTATGTCAATTCGGGAGAGAAGCCGAGGCGTTCGCTTATTCCAACAACTGATTTATGATTAGTCAATGTTCAGGTGATATGAACAACCTGTCGACCTGCCTGAAGTCAGCACCCAAGAAATGGAGCTCGGACCGAGGAGTCATGTCGGCGAGTTTATGTTTGCATTTCGTGTTCGTCAGCATGTTCTTTGATCTCGGCAGACCATCTGCTCAGTCCTCGATTAGGGTCCGCTCGTTCCAACGAGTTTTCTAGCGCAAGCAGCAATGCACAGCAACGTGTCATTTCTGATCCATCGAATTCGTCTTGGCGATGCGGGCCCAACCTTGACGTACACAACGCCCTGGCCTCTGAGCTCCGATCGCTGGCCGCCACCATCTCCCCACTGACGGCATCTGCCCCGAACCGGACCAGCTCTCTCAGCCCATTTTTCGCGCCGTCAAACCCGTGTTCTTGAGTTAGCATCGACTTTCGAAAGAGGGGGAAAAAAAGGCGCGAGGTCGTTTCCATCCTCAAGGAATGGCCCCGATCCCCTGCCGTGCTTGCAGCATGGTAACACTGGTGATATTCACTCGCCCATCATGTGATGCGAATGGGTTCAGGCGGATGCCTTTCCGTCGCTGGGCTGCTACACGAATTCACACGACGTGCAACACCTGTCACCATTACCACTCCTGATGAGCAGGGCAGGAATCAATGAGCCAAGTACCTTGGTCGCCCAACATTCAAAGACTGTTGGCCTCGCAGAGTAGTTGTGAATGGCATCCATCTCATCCATTCCCTGATATGCTCCAGCAAGCTCTCGATATGCTCCCATACCCTCCAGTCATAACCGTTCCAGTTCTCCCTGTACCAGACATCCTCCTTGCTCGCTATTCCCATCATGCACGCTCAATTTCCGATGACGAGGTAGTCGAGCATATGTCCGAGCGAGCACAGTGGCAGCTCAGATTGAACGGATGTCTTGGATACGGTAGCACTGCAAGCAGCATTAGTGAGGCTCTCATGACATGAAGCTATCAAGGCAGGACTCCAGGGAATTTAGGAAAGCACCCAGGCGAAAGATGTGAAGCAGGGGACTCGGAAGCCAGCAGACAAAACGTCCGTCGACGGGCGATGTAGGAACAAGGGAAGACGAGATTTGCGAGTTCTGCATTTTGATGGTTTTGGTGGCGCAGAGAGAGGCGGAAACAAATTGAAGGGGTAAAGTCGATTCCATGCTATGCTAAGCACGTCACGAAATTGACATCGTGCCAAACTTACAGAGGAAAACCCAGGATGCCGATGTTAAATCGGACCGATTTCAACATCAGGCTTGCGTTTGTGGCGTGGCGTGGCGAGATTCAAGAAGACGACCATTTTCCAAGAATGAGTGACGACGTTGAGATAGAGTAGGAGTAACGTGGATGGCGGCCCCTTTGAGTCAAGGCTAGTAGTATCTTGCCTGAACTGCAGGTAAGAGTCACAGGAGCTCTTGCGATCCTGGTCACGGGACACATAGCAGGCAACTGCTACTGCCCTACTAGACACCCGAGGTACTTAAGTCCATGAAAGGCGAGTGCATTCGAAGGCTGGAAGGAGCTACCTAATTCTTAATGAGAAGGAGCCTACCTACTCAGCTTTCCAGTTCTGATTTATTACTTGACACGGACAAGTATTTCAGGTTATTCCTATTGGATACTAGTTTGCTTCCTGCAGGAAGTAAGGAGCCTCGTGAAACAACAAGAAAAGAGAGGAAACAAAAAAGGAGCGACGACTCCACGTCTTAAACCTGGAAGTCCTGGGCAGGATTAAGTCTGAACCAACACTTCAGAGGTGGCAGGAACCCCCCCCCCCCCACTGGGATCTGAGACGCGCCAACTTCTCCCGACCAGTTAACAACGATCACTGGCTCTGTTGGCTATATGAAGGACGCACATGCCGTAGACTCATCCAGATAGGATTAATTCATCTCAAAGCGCATATGATCATCATCGAAGCACCTGCAAAGCTAGTCTTTTATGAATATCCCATCCAAGTATTCTTCTTATCTAGACTTCGCGCGTTTTGCTGGAAAGATACTCGGTCCTGCAATTATGGATAACTACTGGTAGATGTTCTAGCTTAAACATAGATTTTACACAGAAGCTACCTAACCCCAATATTTTCACCAATCACACTTTGAGTTTCATTAACATCATGTTCAAACCAACGCTTTTCGAAACATAAATTCCGCCACATTGATGAACTGGGCAAGATAAAGGGCACAAAGACCTCTGCCAAATTCAGCTTTGGGGCACCACGTATCTCGTAGTCTTATGTATGTTAAATGGACCATATCTTCAGGCGAACTTCAATTCTTTATCTGTCCACCGCTCGAGCTATGCGACACAATTTGGGACTTGGGGAATTCGAAGCACGCAATTCTGCTTTAGGCTTCCACTACTTTACTCAATGTCGATGAGATCGGAGACAAGATTGTGCGTGACGTAAAAGACATCTGGCCACCTGATGATGCGACATCGCGAGCGCGCTTTTGGCCCTTCCCGGTTTCCAGATGGTATAATCCACAATCCCGTCGTCATGGCAGCAATAATCAGTTGACTTGAGCCATTGGCGGAAAAGTCTCGACATCTGGCCCGATATCAATTGCACATGGTCTTTGATGATCGGGACAGCAAGCAATTGAGATAGGAAAAAAATGGCTAGTCGAGCATCGACCATCGATTGCGCCGCAAGCTCTTTTCCTTCGACAAAACTCAGCCCGAGGCAGTCTAGGGGATTCTGAGAGTTTGAAACCAGTGCTGGTGGTTCTCGAAGGCTTCAGGACATAGGTATCACGAGATTCCGAGGGACACTCCCAAGAAATTATGTGCTTATAGAGCCTATCTGGGCATCCATGAATCATGTCAAAGTTTGCAGAGAAATGCCATGAGTTGTACAACAGAGTGGCAGAGACCCCACTTACACGACGGATTTGGCGGGTCTATGGTAGTTTTAATCTGCGAAAAGACTTCCTGAAACCAAACACATTGCAAGTGCTTCGCGTTGCCCGATATTTTATTAACACACCAGCTTCCAACTTGGTCCACGTATTTCATTAAAAACAAAAGCGTAAAATTCGTGCCAAATCATTTGCACCCGTCCTGTGCCGGCAAAATCCTCATGCTCCACTGGTTCCTAGACTGCGGAAAGCTCTTCCAGGTTTGTCATTCACTTCGTGATTAAAACCTGTAAATCCTAGTCAACTAACATGCTGGCGTGGCGAAAGCCTACACAGTTCCGCATCCAATCTTGTTGCAGACGTCAGCCTGGTCACAGTTGATACTCTCTGATAATGGCATTGAATAGTAACAGGTGACGAGGGTCTTAACTGTCGATCATCCACTGATATATCTCTGTTTGGCTGCTCGAGCGCATTTATACTTGTGCCAGTTTGCTCACAGCTTCTTATTCGTTATCTACATGAGAAGAGGACATTGCGAGGAGTATCCTTCAAGCGATACTAGCGATACTATCGAGTACATAGGACCATTTAACCTTCGATAATGGGTCAAACACCAACACTGCTCTTTACCCGGCTCCAGAAAGAGCCAAACCGGAATCACGGAGGCTCGTAAAATGCCCAGAAGGGGAGATAGTGTTGGTTAACGAGCACCTCAATCAAGCACCAACTAATGAGCATTTCAGCTTGAGAAAGGCTATTCTGAGGAGCTTCGCATGGCGTCTGAATTCCTATTTGCATGGCAAATGACATCCCAATTTGGGCACCAATCAGGTTCACCTTTTCTTGAGGAAAATTCCCAATTTGGATAATCGGAACAAGATGATGCACCGCACCCTTTACAGGCTTTCATACTTCCGGCGTAGAACATGGTTATGGCAGATCAGATGAACCATGATTTGCGTCATAGCGACGTGCTTTTTTGGATAAAAGTTGGTCATCCACCAGACTTTTACATTTACAATGCCAGCACCTTACTACACACATTCTGGTATAATTCACCGAAGTTGACCTTGCATAGTGGATGCTTCTGGGCCTTGGATAGGAGCTTCACCCTACCCCCTAACCAACTTTCTCCATAGCTTTTATCTAGATCTCCATCGCGGGAGAGCTGATCTAGCATCTCCAAGAAGTGATCTTCTTGTCGTACTCGACAGTGCGAGGATCGCTAGGCAGAGGGACGCCCAAGTTGTAGTTGTAGGAAGAGGTGAGGCCGCGGTCGTCGCCCTTGTTGTCGCAGCCTTTGTACCTATTGAGAACAGTATCAGCATCGCTTGGTGCAGAGATGCGGCTCCTGGCAACACGTACTTGTAGAATTGGCACTTTCCGCCAGTGTTGGTGGACAAAGAGAGGACCTTGTTGTTGAACGCGTCGCTGATATCGGTCGAGTTTCCCGGCTGGAAGCTGAAGTATGAGACTGTTATAAGATGTGTCAGTCGATGTTCAATACTCAAGTCTCGCATCCAATGCGTGCGTACCGCATGCTCCGGGGGGCGCGCCAAAGACAAGGCAGTCTCCACGGAAACCCTGGATAGTGTCAGCAGACTTTTTCTCTCAGACCACGCAGAAACTCGGGTCCTGGCTCACAGATTCAGTGCATTGAAGCACGAAGATGTATTCCGGTATGACGTCTGGGCGGTTCGGGTCGGGCTCTTCGTCACGGCGGGAGTAGGGGCCGACGGTGTTGGCGGCGATGGCGATCGGGGTACTATTGAACGCGTCCAACGCGGCGGAATTGATGACGGATTGGTCAAAGTCGACCTTGAGACCGGCGCCGCTGAAGGGCTTCGCGACCCGCGGGCTCAGGGCGGCGGCGGCAGTCGCAGCGAGACCGATGATGCTGAAGCTCTTCATCTTGAGATGCGTGGAAAACGAACGTCTGCACTGGCAAGTTTTCGAAGGGAGTGACTGAGAGCGAGATGGGGCAGCCTGACGTGAGATGAGGTGCCGAGGGCGAAGATGTCGACTTATTTATCTTTTACTACACCGTCCACACCGAAAAGGCCCCAGGGCCACGATGCGACCTCTCACCACCTCAATGTACGCAAACAACCACGTCCCCTATTCTCGATGCCGATTACCCTTCGAGTCGTGAAATTGTCTGTGGAGCTACACAACGCCCTGCTAACCAAGTCATTGGAGGGGGGGGGGGGTTTTGTAGCCCGAGTGTTCCGGAGTTGACGATTCAGACTTTGGGGAGGTTGTTATCAGAGCGGGGCTCATTAGTGTTGCCAATTCCCGTCATCCATGACAAGGTTTGGTGTTGAAGATTGTCGACAATGAAAAACTTGTGGGAACTACGCGCATAACGATACATAGCGGACGAACAGTCTAGAACGACCCCGTTCGGCACACGGTCTATCCTTTCCTGTACCTTTTTGCCAGCCCGCCGCCCATCGCCGATCTATTCCTCTTATACGCCTGGATGCGGTTGTATATATTGGTTCGGGCGGACGTAGTCATTCTGATGGTCGGTCTCTCTTCGTCTAAACTGACTCGGCGATCGGATGGCCGATACGAAGGTTTTCTTCCTTGAAAGGGGCCATGAAGTTGGGACTCCCATGCTCGGCTCTTGGTCCTTTATTGATGCTACGCTTAAATCGGCAACCTTCCAGGGAGGTGATGATCATCACGCCTGAAACGAAAAGTTACTTACGAGCGGTTTGAATGATGATTCGTGGAAGACATTCCCACGGGCTGGCCATGAAGGCTAAGAGCTTTCGCCATAGGCAAAATCCGAATGGGATTCTTAGATCTACTACTCACTTCGTTTCCTTTGAGACTTTTCGTTGAACAGACTTTTATCCCTGGGAGTCAACAGGCCATTCGTGATAGTACGCGGACTTCCAAAGTCGCTCGAGTCGGAAGAAAACAACCTGCAGCAGAGAGAGTAACTAGGAAGACCCCGACTCCTGCGGAGAGAAGTGATGCAGACTGAGCTTAGCACTGCAACAAGTCTCGAAATAAGCTCGCGCATGCGCTAGGACAGTGTCTTGGCAGGGGTAAGCGGTTTATATGATTTCATCCCAGCAGAACAGGTAATTAAGTCTCACGAATTTGAATGCAAAATAGCATGCTTTGCAGACTCTCGTCCCATATATACTTTCAACACGGTCACTTCATTAACATCTTACTCTCTTCACTTGTGACCATCGAGTATTTCCTATTTGGAAACCCGACCCTTGACGCATCAGGGATCCATTTGCTTCTGATGAATTAAGTAAGATAAGCATGTGTGATACTTTAGCAACAACCACGAAGCCTAAGTCGTCTTGCAGTCTCCTGTCGGCGAGTGAATTTCCTCTGCAGCCAATCTGACCAAACCTGATTTCCTAAATTTGCTCCAAGAAGACCTGCGTGCGGACATGAAATCCTTTAAAATGGCATTTCACCTCAAATGAAAAGACGGCCCCAGATCTGGACGTCCAGTGTCTACAGACGCCAAGTTGTGGTCGTCGTCTTGCTTTGAAGGACAGACCTTGTCACACATCTGACAAAGTATGCAATTTTAAGATTTTGCAAATTGTCGATTTGAGACGTAAAGAGCGCGAGGTGCGAATCCTTCGGTAAGATCGGGTTGCAGAGTGACATATCGCCTAGATCATCTTTCACTTACGCATTTGATCAATCGGTCTTGTCACGCATGACTGGGAGTGAAGGAACGACTACGGTTCACAGCTTGGGGAGCCAATCACGTGTTTCGACACCACCTTCAAGTCTCAGAGTGACGCTGTCTCACTTTTTATTGATCGAACGCGAGGAGCTGGGAGCTAAAAGTGGCTTTAGCTGTCGAGAGCGCGCCGGTGGAGGGGTTCTTGTTCAGAAAGCGGGGGTTCACGCCAAGAGGTGCCCACACACTCCGCTCCCTTGCTCTTGTCCGCGGGGTTGTTGTTCTGGACAATCAGCCTCAAACCGCGACCGCAGCGCGTTCTTCATGTCGATGATGTACGTTGGGTTGATCGTCAAACCACAAATCCCGGGACTTTGTTTGCTTATTTGCTTGTTTCTTCTTCTTCACAATTTCTCTCTGTCGGCCCAAACTCGTCATAAGGCGCTCATCTCGGCGAGACAACTGTTGCAGAAATGTCACCGGTCTTGGCACACAAACAGCACCGTGTTGTTGTTATTGTCATTGTTGGAATAGAGAGGGTCAACAAGCGGTGTAGTCAGCGGCTGAGACTGCAACAACCTACGTGGTAGGGGCTAAGTGGCCACCTGCGGGCCGCAGTTAACCAAAACTGGTGCGCTGCAAACTAGGCTACGTAGGAGTGTATCACCGCCCCCAAAAACTTGTTTCCAGTCATCAGCGAATCCGCTACGCGCCCCCTGCCCTCCTATCCTTCGCCCATTGGGAAGCGTGAACTCCAATTGCTTATTCCTCAACGCGCCTTGGGGGCCCCCGATTGGGGGATTGCGGATTCGCTGGTTTTCCAAGTGACGTCAATTCTGGTTCCCTCTGCCAAGAAATGACGAACCCTATCCCCCGCGAGCCAACTGGGCATCAAAAGCACGCCGTCGCCTTCATGCTTTTCGATGCCGAGATCCAATATCGGGGGTTCTCTTGCATCTTCCTTTAATATTTGCGTTGATCCATATCCTTGGTAACAACGTGGTATATTCACCCATCTTTTTTGAAATCTTGGACATCTCAGGCCGAACCTCCGTCCTCTGTTCATCTCGTTCACCATGGCGACAGCACTCGTCGATAAGCTGACGGCGTCTGGGGGATCTGAATCGGCGGGGTTCCTCAATGACATTGTTGAGCAGCTATGGCCTCACATCAACGTTGCCGCAGGCAGAATGACCAAGGAAATCGTCGAACCCATGCTGGCCGCGATGCTTCCCGGTCCTCTTGCCACGTTGAAGTTTACAAAGATTGATCTCGGAAACGTCCCTATGAAGTTCTCCAACGTGGACGTACACAAGACCGAAAACGAAGGTATCAAGCTGGACATGGACCTGGACTGGGACGGCCTTTGCAGCATCGATCTTGATGGAAACATGGTGCCCAAGCTTGTGAGGACTCCTGGATGCTTTCGCCACCATACATACACCTGGCTAACCGACGTGGCAGGGTATTGAGAAGGCTCATGTGCACGGCAGACTTTCCGTCCTGCTCGCACCCTTGACGGACATCATTCCCCTGGTATGGCCTCCCTGAGTAAATTTCTTTTTCAAAGATAACTGTGGTTAACTCCAAATCCAGATTGGAGCTGCGCAAGTGGCCTTCATCAACCCCCCAACCATCAAGCTCGACTTTGCACACGCAGCCAACATCGCCGACTGCTTCGTCATCGAGAAGGCCGTCCGCAAGGTCATCCTCAACATCGTTTCCTCAATGGCCGTCCTGCCCAACCGTTACCTCGTCAAGCTCGACGGCAACAACGACTGGTTCAAGACGTACCAGCCCCACCTCGGCGTTCTGCGCCTCACCGTCGACAGGGCAACCGGCGTCAGCGGACCCAAGAAGAGGAGCGGGGCGAAGAGGCTGCTGGACAAGCTCATCAAGGACGTCCCCGACTGCTACTGCAGCGTCAACGTCGGCGCGGAGGAGGTGTGGCGCACCAGGACCGTCAAGGACGACCGCGACCCGGTCTGGGACGAGACGCACGACTTCCTCGTCGCCGACTTTGAGCAGGTCATCGCCCTGGACGTCGACGACGACGACATGGTCGGCGACGACGACATCGGCACGGCCAGCACCACAGTCAAGCAGATCCTGCTGGACGGCGGCACCCACGAGCTGGGCCTCGTCCACGACGGCGAGCCGACCGGGGCCAAGGTCACGATCCGCGCCGAGTTCTTCGACCTCGTCGCCGACGCCGGCGCGTTGACGGCCCCCGAAAGCCAGGGCGAGGGCCGCATCTGCGGGCTCGCGACCGTGCTCATCGCCAGCGCCCTCGGGCTGGAGGGCGACCGCAACGACCTCAAGCCCAGCGTCAAGGTGACGTGGGGGGGCGGCGAGTTCCGGACGCCGATCAAGAGCTACAGCCCCGGGACGGACATCTTCAACCCCAACTTCGACACGGCCTTCAAGATCCCGGTTACGTCGGAGATGGTCGGCAGCGCGGACGACTTCAGGATCGTCCTGATGAACAAGGAGGACGAGGCCGGCGCCGTTGTGATTCCGTTCTCCGAAGTGCTCGAGGCGCCGGGTATGGTCAGGGAGGACACCTTCGACGTCGGTTCCGGGGCGTCGGTGAGGGCTAGCATCGGGCTGCGCGGACTGCAGCATGCCCCCGTCTGATCTGATCTTCCGAGGTCGTGTGGAGGAGGGGGGTTCGTCCACTTTATATCAAAATGTACATGAGTATATACGACACAGACTGTGCAGGAATCTAAAAACAGCGTTGTTACTGGTTTTACGATCGGACTCTTCAAATGCCTGAAAGTTTACTTCGGGCTTCGTTGAAATGAAGCATCGGAATGCTACGCTGACGGCTGATATCGCCATGACACCGGCTTTTTCTTTTTGTTACACTACGGTAGAGACGTGCAACCATTGTCTAAGTCATCTTATGCTCCGGTAGTTTACTGGTACGTAATGATCATAACTATGCAGCACACTTGTGTGGTCCTTTTCTCTTGTTGGAGTCTTGGACGACTATTGAGTTATTCTAAGAATGAAAAACGACCGACATTCACGGACAAAACCTCAGAAAGCCGGGCATTCCAGGGAAAGCCAAATGGTACGCTGGGCCGGTGACCCAAAAGCAGCACAGATGATGTTTTTAGAAGATTATGTGATCTTCGCATTAGAAAAACTCAGCCAACTATGGGCCAAAAAAACGTCTGAACGCGGGTCGAATCGCAGACCGCGTCGGTCTCACGGGACCGAACTCCACATGACGTACCGGTGATGATGACAAAAGTCCCCAATTGATGATGGCAATGTTAAGAAGGCACCAGACTCCTGCCATTTTCCTCACTCTTCCAGACGCAACAAACTACAACATTAAGATTTTTGCCTCCCCCCCAAAAACAACGATTTCCCTCACCGAAAGACAAAGTCGTGACTCCCATAAAATCAACCGCCCCCCTAAATCATGTCCGGCACAGCCCCCAACGACCCCGCGCCCGGCGGCCCCGCCAGCGACCGGGGAATCGAGCAAACGCGCCTCGACGGAGACCAACACGGCCAAGCGCAGTAAGCGACGTCCACATGACCCGACCCCATCTCCCAGCAGAGAGGGAGGGGCGGTATTCTAGAGTTGGCCAAGGGATCGCAGTTTGGGAAAGGGAAAAACAAAAAAATATTGACACGTTACGTCGCAGGAATATCATCGACGAGACCAAGGATACCCACGGCTCCAAGGTCGACCGCGATGTCGGCGAGACCATCGACGCCACGAGATCCAGCAAGTCCGGTCTCTCTTCGAGAGTGGACGACTTGCTGAGCAAGACGTCCTCCGGGGGGAGCGGCGGTGGCGATCGCAAGGCCGCGTCGGCCACGGCGCAGGGGTTCAGGGTCGGGGAGGAGGCGGATTTGCATGACCTGGCGAGTAGCAAGCAGCCGTGAGGGAGGCGGGCGTTGCTCTGGGAGGAGAGAATGAGGCGAACCGTACCGAGCGTACGTGGACGAAGAACGGATAATGATTGGCCGTGTGAGGTTTTGGGGACTTCGGGGTGAGGATGCTTAGGCGCGATCCATGGCGTGAGGACAAGCGCGAATACTTGTGGGTGCCGAAATAGTGATTGGAAAGTGGCATTTCGAACAAAAATACTTGCTTAAACACCTCAGCCCCCCGGGTCTTTCGTCGAGTTGTATAGATGGGATGTGGGTAGCTGTTGTTTATGCCAGCTTGGGCCGTCTGGTCGATGCTCCTGAAGAAGCCTCCCTGAGCCCAAATGTCGAGCGTCTATGAAGCAGGTTAGGTGTTGAGATAGATTGCGGTATGCTGAGGTACATGACGTTTTATATACAAGAAATGCCATGCTTCATTGTCATCTCTTCGTTAAGGCGATTTCGGGCTTCATCCCACGACATGATCCAAAATACTTTTCGCCTTTGGGAGAACTAGCTCCGCTTCCAGTGAAGAACAGGAGAGGACACGCCAGACCAGGGGTGATTTAAAGAAAATAAAAAAAAGTCTTTCATGGTCGGCGCGCCCTCTTCGGGAAAGGAGTCGGAAGGCGGCACTGCCGATTCTTACCTCGCGGGCCTGCTGAGAAGAGGCTCTTGATCGTCGCCCCCGTGCTCCCGCTGCTTCGTCTTCTTCGCGAAGGGCCAGTAGGCCTTCTCCTTGCAGATCATGGCGAAGAAGCCCGTGGCGACGGCAACCCAGTACAGGTTGTAGGAGACGACGGAGCCGACGGTGGCCGAGTTCTGCCAGCCCAGGACGGCGTTGAAGATACCCCAGAAACCGCCACCGTTGAGGTCCGGGTTGCAGCACTGTGGCGTGTCAGCATCACCGTCTTTCCTGGTTTTAGAAGGGCGCGATAAACTCACGTTCACATGCCAGACGCTCCTGCGGATGTCGTAAGATCCAGGACCGGATCCAAGTTCTGCGGCGTCACCGCCGACGATCTTGTTCCACTCGTTTTGCTCGAGGTGCCAGACACCCTTGGAGAACAGGCCAGCGGCGATGAGGTACAAGAAGCACGTAGAGACGATGAGGAAGAGCTGGATGGGTGCGGTTTTGGACCCCCTGGATAGTAGGTCAGTACTGAACAACCGCAGACCACGCAGACTCAATCACACAAACTTACCGGTAGATGAAGTAGCCAACAACGGCACCGAGAGCAAGTCCAAGGACCGCAGACAGGGCGATGGCTCCGGCGGGAACGCTGACTCCTACGCCGACAATGAAGAGAACACCCTCGAAGCCCTCTCGCAGGACGGTGATGAAAGGCAGCAGGAAGAGGGCGTACTTCTCGCCGAGGTACTTGAGGCGCTCACCCCAGGGGCCGGAGTGGCTTTCGGTGGCGTTGAGGGCTTTGGACAGCTTCGCACGCCACTTGTCCTGGAGCTTCGTCACACGCAGGAGCACGGCACCCATGGCGGTGATGATGAGAGACGCGCCGAGCGAGAAGACGCCTTCCCAGATGCTCTCGGCGGCGGCGAACTGCTCGGCGCCAAGGCTGTGAATACCGCTGATGATGGCGACGGCGATGAGAACGCACGTCAAAAGGCCGGTGGCCGTGCCGAGCCAGACCTATGGCTGTCAGCGACGGGCGACTTGTGAGAGCGCTGAGTGCTGAGTGCTGTCTCACCTGCTGCACCATCTTCTGTTGAAGAACGGGGTCATCTTGAGTTGCCAAGGTCCGCTTGATGAACGCCAAGAGGACCGACACGATGATGGCGGTCTCGAGGGACTCACGGAAGGTGATGAAGAAGACTTTTTGTCGTCAGCGACTATTCTTCGATGAGAAGAATCTCATTCAGCTTACTCGGGAGTGAGAATAGGTCCTCCATCGTGTGTCGTCGTCGCGATATGCTCAGTGGAGGAGGCTGAAGGTTGTGGGTGGTGAGTGGTGAGTGGTGAGTGGTGAGTGGTGAGTGGTGAGTGGTGAGTGGCGACTTGGGGGGGGCCCGATGGGGATGGTGACCCAATCAGGTGCAGCTGCGCCTCAACTGAGTCGAGCTTCAGGGCGGCTGGAACTTGAAGGGCGGGCTCGACTCGATTAAGGGGCGGGTTGGGGGAAGATCAATTACGGGGTAAAGTCTTGAAGCATAGCAGACAACTCTCGGCTAGAGTTTATCGAGGGAGGGAAATCTGATGCAAGAGAGGACGCGACAATCTTCCAAAGGCGGAGTAGTCGGCCGGAGCGGCTCTTCGAGGGGGTGGATTCAGGTCCCCGGTTGTGAGCCTAGGTTGCTGTCGTGTGATGCCATGTGAGATCGCGGACCGAAAAGGATTTTCCTCGCTTCTTCTTGTTTTTCGTCAGGTAGCTTTGGTTCAGCTGGCGATGTCGGCTTGCGCGCAAACCCCGTAAAACCGAGCTGGAAAGGTGAGGGAAGGGGATAGGAAGGGGGGCTGTTAGGTAACTAGGTAGGCTGTTGGCAGGGGCGTTGACAGGTTCGCCCCGTCGGGAGCAGCGGGTGAGTGGTTGCGCGTTTAATAAACCCCACCGCTGTGGAACCTCCCCAGGGGACTTAGAGGGGGGGCTTTTCCTTATCAGATCGCCAAGACGTTAGCAATTTTCCATCAGGCGACACCTTTTTTTTTCTTTTTTTTTTTACGTGTGTCTCGCTTCCGGTTTCCGCTCCCCGTCTGTCCCTGCCTTTCCTTTGGGTACGGATACGGGATATGCCAACCTCTTCCGTGCTCGGCCCGGATCGTGGAAGCTTCGTGGCATTTGGGGGGCTTTTGAAATATCGATACCGACCTGAAGGTACTCTGGACGAGTGAGACAGCGAGCCTCCCAAAAGGGAGATGAGAGTTGAGGCGATATTGAGTCATTGACTTCCGCGACAAAACGAGCACGGCGACAGCGCATCCCACCACAACCTTCGGATACACGGCCTCCATGGCCTTCTCATCCTCGAGCTCGGCCTTCATGGCTCGGCTCACAGCCTTGATGCTTTGTGTGGCGCCCGCGCTGGCAAAGACGATTAACATCGACTGGAATATCACTTGGGTCACGTCCAACCCCGACGGCCAATTTGAGAAGCCGACTATTGGCGTGAATGGAAGATGGCCGCTGCCGCTCATTGAAGCCACCAAGGGCGACAGATTCATTCTCAACGTCAACAACCAGCTGGGCACAGAGAGCACGAGTCTCCACTTTCACGGCCTGTTCCAAAATGGGACGAACCATATGGATGGTGCTGTCGGCGTAACTCAATGTGCCATTCCTCCCGGGAAGTCATTTACGTATGATTTCGTGGTAAGACACCCACGTAACTTATGTCAATAGCCAAGACAGGATACTTATGCAGCTTCTCAGTTTGACCAAACGGGCACATACTGGTACCACGCCCACAACGATGGCCAATATCCCGAGGGTCTTCGTGGCCCTGTGGTCATCCACGATCCCCAAGGCCCTTATGAGGGCAAGTATGATGAAGAACTCATCATCACTTTCTCAGACTGGTACCACCAGTCAACGAGGTCTCTCATCAAGGAGCTCATCAATGTCGAGAACCCCACCGGCGCCGAGCCCGTCCCAAACTCGGCCCTCATGAACGATACCCAGAACCTGCAGGTCAAGGTCCAGCCCGGAAAAACCTACCTCATCCGCATGGTTAATGTCGGTGCATTCGCATCCCAGTACATCTGGTTCGAGGACCACCAGATGCGTGTTGTCGAAGTCGACGGCGTCTGGACTGAAGAGGCCGACGCAGACGTATTGTACATCACCCCGGCGCAGCGCTACAGCATTCTTCTGACTACCAAGAAGCATGCGTCCAGGAACTTCGCCATCGTCGGCTCCATGGACAAGGAGTTGTTTGATATAATCCCGCACGGCCTTAATTCCAACGTCACCGGCTGGCTGGTGTATGATGACAAGAAGCCTTTGCCCGAACCTGCCGCCGTCCAAGACTTTGACGCTGCATTTGACGACTTTGATCTTGTTCCGGTTGACAAGAGGGAGCTTTATGACAAGGTCGACTATTCCTTCAGCTTCACCGTCAAGATGGACAACCTGGCCGACGGAGCGAACTAGTAGGCCTCAAAAAGGTCTGCACAATAATATGATGACTGACAGGTAATAGCGCCTTTTTCAACGACAAGACCTATGTCGCCCCCAAGGTCCCCTCCCTCTACACGGCCCTCACCGTCGGCGAAAAGAACGCGCTCAGCCCGCGCGTCTACGGCACCAACACCATCTCCCACGTCCTCAGGCACAACCAAGTGATCGAGATCGTGCTCAACAACGAGGACGACGGCAAGCACCCCTTCCACCTCCACGGCCACCAGTTCCAGGTGGTCCACCGCTCCGACGAGGACGCCGGCGCCTTCTCCAACCACAGCAGCGTCAGCTTCCCCAAGTACCCGATGCGCCGAGACACCCTCGTCGTCGAGGGCAACGGCAACTTTGTCATCCGTTTCAGGGCCAACAACCCGGGCGTGTGGCTCTTCCACTGCCATATCGAGTGGCACATGGACCAGGGCCTGGTCGCCACCATCATCGAAGCGCCCGAGGCCCTCCAGGGGCTGGAGATCCCTGAGGGACACCTGGAGGCCTGCCGCGCGGGAGGAGTGCCTACTCGGGGCAACGCCGCCGGACACACCAAGAACGTGCTCGACCTGAGCGGCGAGAACAAGCCCGTCGGCCCCCTGCCCGAAGGATTCACGGCCAAGGGCTATGTTGCCATGTTTTTCAGTGTCGCGTCTGCCTTCTTGGGTCTGGGCATCATTTCATGGTGAGATTTCCTTGGCCTTTTGATGTGTTTTCGAGGAGGTTCCGCTAACTCGTATCAGGTACGGTGCGATGGAGTCCGATAACAAGGAGAGCCGTCTTGAGGATGATTGATAAAGACGGTAGCTGAGTCCCGAGACTAAGATGAAATATACCTACATATAGAAGATATTTGCCAACATCATACCCAAGAAATCTAATTTTAGTAAGCATAGAATGCATCATACAACAGCCAAAGAGTTGATTCCTAGATGAATTCGCAAAAGGGGGATGGAGGGGGCGGGCATGATTGGTGTCACATTCGCTACCTACTCCTAACGCCGAGCCGAACCAGGTGATGCTCGGGCTGTACGTCGGCCTTCTCCAACGCATATTCATCAACGGTGGTTACGATGTCTTGAGCGAGACCCGGTGCATACTACATTCGTGTTGGTAGCAGATGACAGAGGTGGGGGAAAGGAACGTCAACGTCAACAAACGCAAACCACAATGAATCCCATCACGGGTAGTTCACCATAGACTCATTACTAAACCAAGAAAAAAACTGGATATCATCTCATCGCACATAACACATAACAACCATACCCGCCGTGGAAACACACAAATCCAGCCGCCCGTTCCTCCGCAAACCCACAACCATCAGCCGTTCCGCCAACCCCAGGTACCACGAACCACCCGTCATGACCAGCAACGCTCCTCACGGGAGGTTCCGGAGCTTGACACTGTTCTGCGAAGTCGAGTCCTTGGCGGCGTTCCAGTGCTCCGAGGTCCTCGCGTTCTCCTCCATGCGAGCCAGGCGCGAGTTGCGCTTCTTCTGCTGGCCGCGGCGGTAGAGGAACAGGGCGGCACCGACGAGCAGACCGACGCCGGCGACGGCGCCGATGACGATGCCGGCGATGGCGCCGCCCGACAGCTTGTTGCCGCCGGAAGAAGACTCGCCGCCGGAGGAAGAGGCGGAGGGCGAGGCGGCGGCGGGGACGTCGTCCTCGCCGGGCTCGGTCGCGTTGAAGCAGGGGATGCGGGTGTCGAAGTCGGCGGCCTCGACGTAGGTGATGTCGGTGCAGGCGTAGAAGGTCTGGTTGTGGGGGGCGTCCCAGTCGGCGCGGTAGATGATCTGCAGGGTCGCGTTGCTGCCGGCGGAGACGGAGCCGGGCGGGTTGGGGATGTCGACGCAGGTGTGGCCCGGGTCCAGGTCCGAGACGCTCTGCTCCTCGATGATTGTTGTGAAGTCGCTGTTGGCCGTGGGGTCTTAATTTTTTGTGTGTGTGAGTTTTTCTTCTTCTTTTGCTTTTTCTTTTTTTCCTTTCGACTAGCACTCATAGTACGGTTTCTTAAACTACGACTTACCATTCTGGTACGAGATGGAGATCTTGGTGTTGTAGTAGTCGTCCTGAGCAACGAGAGCAACCTTGCCACCGACTAGGTGGGCGATAAAGGGTCAGCTGTGGGAGCCGCACGCGGGAAGATTCAAAAGCTCTCACCGATCGGGAACTCGGTCCTGTTCGCGACGCCAGATTTCGAGCCGCAGGGGGCCTGGTTGTCCATGTCTCCGCTCCATACTCTGTCCGTGGGCCACATGAAAGCGGCAGGGCTGGGAAACGTGTCAAGCGAGTTCTCCAACGACCACGACGGCTCGGAATCGGCATCAGTGGCTTACCCCATCTCGTCATCTTGCTTGGTGTGCTGGGCACGAGCGGCAGACGCCAGGCCCAATGCCAGGAAAGCCTTGAGTGAGGAGGAGTACATTGCCGAAGACGTCGAGTCGCGCAGGATTGATATCGATCCAACCGGCGACCTGAAAAACAACACACAAGCCACAAATTCGCGCGCGCGGCGTCAAGAGACTGGGATTGGGGGGGATGGTAGATGAGCGAGGGATTAAGAATCAAGTGGTGCGCAGTCCCTCGGAGACGAACCGGATGGCGGCAACGGGGTCAAGTTATACTACTGCTGCTGGCTGCTGGCTGCAAGTCTAGCCAGTTTATCGCACATGTACGGAGACTCTGCCTTTCGACGGCTGCATGTGTCACGCCAGCTTTGAACCCAACCACCTCCGCCGCGCGCATATGTGCAGAGTACATGAACCCCTCCAGAAAGGGCAACGAGGGAAAGATTCCACCACTCTCTCACGTACCTACACAAAAACACGCAGAAAGAGGTTTAGGACCAGACAGTGGATCCGGATAGTCGAGTCGGCCGAATCCTGTTGGACGATGCAAGCTTGGGGGTGGTGGTGGTGTTGGTGCAGGTGGCCACTGGTTCTTGGAAAAAAGTCTTGGAAAGTACCGTCAGGTTCACAACTCCATAAACCCGGCCCAACGCCCAGGAACCCTTTGACAGAGCGGGCTGGGCAGAGAACTATTGAAGAGCAAATCTAGGACCATGTCCGGGGACAGGGAATGTCTTCCGTGTTCACGAGCGACAAATGACACCAAGTTCTCTCCGGCCGCCTGAGGGGCCCGGCTTCTCTTCCCTCTCTCTGCAATGCCCGGAGCAAGACTACGAACGCTACCGTCGGGTAAGTTCCCTTGGCAAAGGTGTGTGTGTGACTCCGAGTGGTGTTGAGAAGATTTGAACCAGAACGAATTTTCAATGCTGCAGTCTTATCAGATCCCCTTGTCCAATGACATGATGCCACCCAGGCTGCCATGGCTCTTGGCAGCAGCGTCAATTTAACCAAACGGGGAACGTCGCGACTTTTTCGTGCAGGTGGTGCTGCAGTTTTATCAGATCCCCTTATCCAATGACAAGGGGCCGTCCGGCCCGCCATGGCTCTTGGCAGCAGCGCCAATTTAACCAAACGGGGAACGTCGCGACTTTGCGGACCTCTGGGTTTGTGCAGGTGTCGGAGCGAGGGATTGCGGTTGCGGCGGCCGTTGCTGCGAGGGTGAGGAGGGAGCTGGACGACATCGTGGAGTGGAGGGGTGGCTGAACGAGTGACGGATGGGTTGGTTTGTAACGAAGGACGGCCCGAGCCACGAGCTGATAGCAAATGTGAGGATGGCGATAAAGCGAGGGTGTTTGACAACTGGCCCGGAGGTGGAGGAGAAGTCGGCATCGTGGCCACGGCCACCTCTTATATTTGCCGTCCTACGAGATGCCCTGCTTCGAGATGGGTCCCTCTGCGAAGTCTTGGTCCCTTGGTAGTGGATGAGATGGAAGCCGTTGATTCAACTTACCGTGTTGACCCATGCGGTCCGGGCTCCGATGTCACTAGTGGCCTGTTCTACGCCCTCGGCATGTTCGTGTTCAAGATGCGGCTCGTCAACCCAAGTTGATGTCCGGGATGCCCCTCTATTCCCCCGCGCTAGAATCAGTCGGCCCCTTCTTGACGCCTTCGCACGTTCGTGTCCGCCTTACCAGCCGAGGCCTTGCCCAACGGTACTGCGAAGGGACTGGTCGCAAGAGGGAACTTTGTTGTGAATATCGAGTGGCAGAATGGTGCCTTCAAGAGGGCGAGTATGACATCGAGGATTGGAGGAAAGTTGAAGCCACGGGTCAGAAATGCTGAAAGCGTCCTCGTCAATGAGGAGAAGTACACCGAAGAGGTAAGCACCAGCGATGGCCAGGTCTTGGAGATCATGCCGGCTTGGAATCATTCTTGTATGATTGATTGATCTAAACATGTTGAAATCCTACTCGCTTAAAGCCGCTTGTAACTTGATAATGATAACAATAATGTCGTAGTACACGTAATTAAGGTCGCAATTGCACTACCGCAATTGTGGTTCCACTTTTGTGTCACAAATAATGATGGTGAAAATGAGTTGCCACCTGCAGAAAACGGTGAGTTACGCCGCGCCGCAGTGCGACTTCAGTTTTTCGAAGCTGATCTCTCGGTAGTTTCGTCTGTAGGGTTGCCAGTATACAACATTATAAACTGCACCATAAGTTTGACAACGATTCTAGTGACTCTTTGGGTCGACACGAATCTACATCGTCTCGCCACGAGGAAGTAGCTGTTTCAAGGCCTGCTACCGTAATGTCACAAGTTGGCGATCCAATGTTGCCAATACAAACGAACTACGTTGAGCCTCACGATAGCGATTGTACTAAGCTCGTCAAATAGCCAGGAAAATCGGCGGGGTCGAATCAGTACCGATAATTTTGCGATCAAGTTCATAACAGCGACACAACGGCCGATATCTGGCCTTCTTGCGAAGATAGCAATGTTCTTCTAGGCTCGTAACAGCTCCCAAGCCAAATTGAGAACTTAGCAAGCCGGTAACTAAATCCTAAGGGAACCCTCTCACGGGATTAAAAGCCCGCTGATTTCAAAACCAGAGGGTCTCTAATTGCCTACCCATCTGGCAGAGGGATCAGCCCTACCATATGGGATCCTCGGCTCTCATCTTGATCTCGCAAGTCCTATTGCTAGGCAAGCTACCCCAGTTCTCGGCCGCTAAACCGATATTGGACCCCCTCGCGAGGGCTGGTGCCTAGCCCTATGCTTACTTACCTCCAATACTCTCTCTCCTCTCTCCTATATTTATTATAATACTATATATTTCTTAAGTAGTACCTACTTATATAAGGGATATTAACCATTATTACTATTAATACTTTTACCTCTCTTTATATATACTTTATTATTATATTTTACTCTTTTATATTATATATAGGGGGTATATTATAAGGCCTTTTAGCCTTATATGTGTCTAAATTGTGTTTATTAGAATATATACTTGCTTTTTATTACTGTATATAGATTTTATTACTGTATGTAGATGTGGATTCTTAGTAGCCTGCTAGTGTAGACGCCTTATGCCTCTTAGAGGTGAACAAGGGTATTAAATAATATAACAATAACAATAACTAAGGGAACCCTCTGTTTATCTAACTTGATACTATTATGATTAAACAAGAAAAGGGGTCAAAGCTTTACTATGACTCGCAATACCCTTAATACCACCCTGCACGCGATCCCGTGACAACGATACCGATAGTTCTTATTCGGGGAATTTTGATTACACAGCCGAGTTGGAATCGTACCTGGCATCTGTCGCCCCCTTCTAACGGATTATGTGAGCGGGATTTCTACTTCTGGGTGCCTCTGACAGGAGACGTAAGAATCCATAACCATCTCAATCCGCGTCCAAGCTTTCATCGCTAATAGATTTGGTTGAAATGGCGGAACTTGACTGGTGTCTGATTGTTCAGACGAGGGGCCCGCTAAGAGACAAGCTTGGAATCCCAGACCTTCATGATGTGTAGAGACCAGAATTCCACGCAACACACTTGATCAGCCCGTCGTTCCAATACATAAATGCGCTTGTGGCTTCTCATCAAGCTCATTATATTTGATCCGCGTTCTCATTCGTCGTTCATTTCAATCTTCCAGTCATTCATTCATCGCCGATAGTCGCTAACAGCTGGCCTGTTTGCAAACATCATAGATTGTTTCAATCTATGGGACCATTGATATATTTTGCACTTATTTCTTTTCGATTTATACCATCATGCGTCTTCCACTTCTCATCCTATTGGCCATCAACGCCGTAGCCGTCGCAGCTATTCTACCTAGTTATTCCGTAAGCAACGACATCGGGAGGATTGTGGCACGACAGTCGAAGTCAGGATCGGAAAGCTGCCTGAAGAAAAGACTGGTCCAAAGTGCAAGTGCTTTGACCGGCCAAGAAAAGGGAACAGATGGAATCAAGGCAGGACAGGCTAAATGAGCAACGTTAGTGCCATGACCATAATGTCACCGCTTAGCTGACTTTTCATGGCAGAGACAAAGATAACTTCATCAACTTTTGCCAAGACCAAAATAATCACCAATAGCGAGCAAATCACAGCAGCGTCTTGCAATGGTATCCCCACGGTCAAAATCCCCGCTCTGAAAAACATGATTTCGGCCATCATTACCAATTGGGTTCCGCTGACTGGTTCGATCTCTGCCTTTTACTTACGACGGTGGCTGACTTGAGCTCCGGTGTGAGCCCCTTTTTTTCGGGCAGCGTGACGCCACTCCCGTCTGTACCGGATCCGAAGACGCCGCCCTGTGGATGATTGTTATCCGGAGTTGATATTTTGATTCGGGCAACAAGTCCGCTACGTGAAATGGACACGCTAGCTGTTGAGAGCCCTTGTCACTGTCTTGGATTGATAAGTGAATCGGGGCTAACTAGGATAAAAGTGCAGCGCCGGACTGGGCATTTCGGGACTTTGTCGTAGTCAAGTGTAGACCGCAATCTCAGCGGGGGTGAAGAGTACGTTTTGATCGTAGCTTACCAAATTGGTTAAGCCATTTGAATAGGTAGTCTATAATTATTAAACCAAGGAAAGGTTCGAGTTCGATCAATCCCCTTCATTGACGACGGCGCTCGCGCAGTGGACGAATTCACATCTCTCCCGCCACGGACTTATCCACGTCCGACGTCCGCGCCGCCTTTGAGACAAACGTCTTCGGGGGTCATGGCCATGGTCAAAGCCTTCGCGGACAACCTCATCGCGGCCCGGGGGCTGAGGGCTCGCTCTACGCGAAGATGGGGCGGCCTGCACGCGCGATACGTCCCACCTGAGCCAGGAGGAGGGGGGCGACGGATACGGAGGTGTTCGCGGAGGAGCTGGTCGGTAACGCGCTGAAGCCCGAGGGCGGGGTTTACCGGCCGGCCGGACTGGTTGTGGTGCGGTGGTATGTCGAGGAAGATATGGTGGGCGTTGAAATTGTTTGGGGAATGGGTCATTGATTGGCAGACTTGGGAAATGTTTGGGCTGGCGAAATTGCGGAGAATAGTCGAGGACGAGAGAACCACGAATGATTCAAAGCTTTTTGTTGTGCTATCCTCATGCTGTAGGATCGTAGTCAAATGGATTCAAGGACAAGCTGAAAGCTGAACTACATCACGCGTCTTACATCACTTCTTCTAAACGGACAACATTTGTATGTCTCGATAAATCAGACAGTAATAGTTAGGGTTGTTATGTACCATATTCAAGGGGAGATTTGCCCTGTCACAGGCTTCAATTATGAAATGTCTAGTACATCAGGGGTATCGCGTGTCTAATGATGATTGCGACCCCCCAGCCAATTTCTATCGACACAGCATTGGCAAAGAACCATTCATCAACTCCACTATCCGGTAGCTGCATGTGTATTGCAACCGGGATGTCTCAGGAAGCTTTGTTTTCTCTGAACAGAGGACGAGGCCCAAAGACAGAAGCGGACTTCAATGCCCCGTTGCTCCTGATGGCTTCTCCTCGCTGCTCGGGTTTGCCGGTTCCACATTGTCCTGGTTGCCCAACTTAATAGCCGACCCCTCGATTCTGATCCACTCGATCCCGAAAGCTAGGAAAAATGCCACACCAGCCGAGGCAACAGCGACGAACTTTCCAGCGACATGTCAGCGAACATGGGAACGAGAAATCGGGTCATGGAGATAGGGGGACCCACATGTGTCTGAGCTATGGCAGAGTTGTACGACTCCATGATGGGGTCGAACAGCGAGGGAAAGTATTGGTCCACAATGGCTCGCACGTTGGCGATACCGCTCCGGTATAGTTGTTGTATCTGGTCGTGACTCAGAGCAGCTCGTGTGGCGAGCTGGCTCTCCAGACGCGCGTGGAAAATAGCACCGGCAATAACCTGCGCGACGGTGGCCCCGAGAAACTGGGCAAAGATGTTGAGCGAGACGCCGACGGGCAAGAGATCGGTGCGGTCCTTGAGCGCTAGTTGGACCATGAGAGATGGCATCTGCATGGAGAAACCGACGCCCAGGCCCTGGATGACCTGGAAGCCGATCCATTGGCTTGACGGGGTATTGGAGACGGTGAACTGGGTGTATAGAGCGGCCGCGGTGCACATCAGGACTGGCCCGATATAGAACCAAGGGTTGTAGAAACGGATTTTGAGGGCTGGACTGACGAGTCAAAGGCCGGATCATGAGAGAAGGGATCGAGAATGTACATACCAATGCCACCTGCGCAAATTGTTCCCACGATTTGCGAGATGACGGACGGCAGCACTCTTATGCCGCTCTCAAACGGACTAGCGCCCTGGACTGCCTGAAACCACTCCGGGAGGTAGTAAGACGAGACGGACAGAGCACCGAGATGGCAGAAGGAGAAGACAACACTGAGGAGGATGGTGCGTCTTGTGACCAGAACACCAGGGATCATGGCCGAGCCCCCCAAGCGTGACTCCCACGCAGCGAAGAGACCCAGGATGACGATTGATCCAACCAAAAGGCCAACGATGGTCGCCGACTTCCAAGGGTACGAGTTTCCGCCCCATTGCAGGGCGAGGATCAACATGAAAATGCCGGGCACGAAAACAAACGACCCAACGGGATCCAGACTCAAGATCTTCTTCGTGGTGGTCGTGGGCTCGCCTTCTCGCGGCGGCAACTTGAAATAGAAGAACATGGCGAGCAGGGTGGCGGCGCCGCCGGGTAGATTGATCCAGAAACACCAGCGCCAGGTGGCCTTCTCGGTGAAGGCGCCGCCGATGATGGGGGCGAGAATCAGACCCAGGGCGAAGCAGCTGCTGCACAGGCCGATGTACAACGGCCTACGTTGGGGTGAAGATATGACCAAGACGACGGTGAGACCTCCACTGGTGACCGCGGCTGCGCCGATGCCCGAGACGGCACGGCCGACGATGAAGATTTCGCTTGTGGAGGCCCAGCCGCAGATGGCACTACCGACGAGGAAGACGAAGAAGAAGCCTTGGTACACCCAGCGGAGCGAGAAGACACTGGCCATTTTGCCCGCCAAGGGGGTCAGCGAGCAGACCGCCAACGTGTAGGCTGCCGGGTACCATGATATGTGTGATGTGTTCTGGAAGTCGGACGTGATGGACGGAATGGCCTAGGGGAGAGCAAAGTCAGACATTTCCTCAAATGGGAAGAGATAGAGAGAGAGAGAGAGAGAGAGAGAGAAAGAGCGAGTGTATCTGTGTGTGTTTTGGCGAGGTGACGAACCGTTCCGATGACATAGACGTCGAGAGCCATGACAAAGGCGCCGAAGCAGACGCCGATAAGAACCATGTATAACTTGAAGCCGTGCAGCTCCGCGGAGGCCAGGCCGGCCTGCTTGGTGTTGCCTGCGGCATCCGTCGCGGACGCTGGCGTGGACTCTACCAAGCCTTCGCTCGCCTCGCCATTCCTGTTTCGGCCATCTGATGGTGATGATGCTGATGCTGTTGCTGTCATCCTTGTCTTCAGCCTCCAGCTGTGTTTGTGTATGGGGCGCTGAGATCAAAAGGGCATGATACGGTGAAAAGAAGAGAGCGAAAAGCGAAAAGAGAAGATTGAAAAGCGAAAACGGAGGAGCGAAAAAGCTGCAATGATTCCGACGTCGAAAATACTTCTCGGTCAAGGCACGGGATATTGAATGAGGATGGGAGAAGCAACTGAAATTCGCCGGTTCAGGAACGTATTTACTCATACTTATCTGCCTGGCCTTTCAGGTTGTAAGCGGCACAGCACTCCGGCCTTCAGCCGTTCATGAGGTGCCGCCAGTAATTGGCTGTTTGCACCGTGTTTGTGCCTCTGCTTATACTTCCATTGGTACGGCAAATTCCAAGAGGTGCTCTGTGTTACGACCCAACACAAATACAGCAAGACCAGAGCCTGCCCCGCAGGACGACGGCGGCTATAGCGCATTTTATCTCGGTATGAAGATGAGAAAAGAAGAAATGACTCTTGTAGAAGAGAGAAATCTTGGATAATTCATGTAAAGATAAAAGAGGTTATAAACGGTTCTAATGGGGTTATAAGTACTAATATTGAGGAATCCACGCTTATTCAATGTAACGACTTCTGTAAAGGTAATAGCTACGTCGTGGCGCCCTATTTTCTATTATCCGTATTAACCGAGTTCTTACTAGAGTATCGGACCTTCCAAGCGAAGCTCCTGGAAGCGTCTTTGAAATAGGGGTGAGATCTTAGCTTAGCGAGCTTGCAATGAAATCCTTTCCGGATTACGACATGAATTCTCTCGGCCGATGCTAGATGTCGCAGAACAGGAATCCCATCGGTGGTAAAAACACATTATGCCTTCAAGAAATTTCCTACAAAGGGTACGGAGATTCTTCATGGTCGAGGTATCAATGTAGCCGAGAATTTCATTGTCGTTTACTTGAAGGTGGAGATAACGGAGACTTTGGACGCGAGAAAGACCGTTGGAGGCTTTCATGAGCTAACTCACGCCTCCACGGTCCACGGAGAGAAAACCGACCAAGATCTAAATGAGAGGCCAGGAAAGCGATCAGACCCGGTGGCAAGGTGTCGTATGACTAGATGATGTCGAAGAAGCTTGAATACTTCTGGAATCTGGGCCCAATATCAATCTCAGACTTTACGAGGTCCGAGGAAACAACTCTATTGTAAGTTGATCTCCCAGCTCCTCTAGATTCGCAAAGCCAATGTGACGCCGAAGGGAAGCCAGTGCGCTCCCTTAATTCTAGATGACCAAACATCGATAAATTTGAGTTCGTAGAAACAACTGTCATTCGCAAGTTCTGTAACCAAAAGCTTGTATCTTTTGCTTGCAAGATGAATTTGCTCTCCGTCTCCATAGCCTTCGATTGTGAGAAAGTTAGTAAAGGTCCTGGAATGGGGGTTTGTGACATGCTTTGGTGGATTGTGTAGGGATAGACTCTTGAGGATGTGATCGTCAGATTATGGGATATCATTTCACTACATAGTAGGTGGCCCATTCCGCTGGTTCATTATGTAAGCTATCCACAAACAGCTGAAAAGTAAGCGAAGTCAGAAAGGAACAACGGCTATTCCGTTGAACCGCCAGAACTATGATGTGTCTAGCCCCCCACCCACAGGTCTTCTCCATCCTCCTTTGCATCCTCCTCTGCATCCAGGAGTTTCACCTTCTGGGTGCGTAATTGGCGCCACTGATTCTCTAGAGATGTCTGCTGGCGAAAGAAAGACCAGTAAAAGCCCTTTGCATGAAGGTAACCTTATGTCCACCGTGCCTTGTTGGCGCTTGAACTGACACTCACCGATTTGCAAGTATGTTGCCTATAGGACAGAATTTCAGAAAGCCCCCGACAGCATGGCTTAGTGGTACTTTTAGTTCAGTCGCTTGAAGCTGTGTTTCGAAAGACATGATCATACGTCATGTAATGTCTAATCCTCTGTTTTGCCATCGCATCTTGAGGCTGCATACTTTTGCATTCAGACAGAAAATGAAGGAAGAAGTCTAAGCTTTGGTATTGCGCCTCGATCGAATCGGCGACCACATGCAGCGGCACTTAACAGCATACGACACACCAATAGGACCAAACTTTAGCTTTCCCATTTCAAAGCAGAGAACCAGTGGATAGAGAGGCGTATGGCGGGAAAGAGATCGAACTTTCGGGGGGGAAGCAGTTCGAAGATCTGTTCGGCGACGTTGGGAATCATTCGGAAGACGACGAGTCCAGGCACAGCACCTTGAAGACTTTGGTCAAGGTGACGGCGGGGGGTTCGCGCTTTTCTGTGGAGCGGATGATCCTGTGCTCGTGCAATCACATACGCTTTGTCGCCGTCAATGACAGGCTCGACAAGATTTGATATGTCCACGAACACCCTCTCAAATGGATAATCACAGAGCGAGGCATTTTTGCAGGCTGAGGTTTTGGTTTTCTTGAAACACGGACAATTTGTCAATAGTACTTTGCAATGTGTTACCCCTGGTTTTGGTCGAGTAGATCCAGCCATCCTTATCATGTTTCTAGCAAGGCAACTAACCCCTCTCTCGTTTGCCTACTGGGCACTAACCTCTTCAACAGCATTCGACATGAACCTTCGGCACGGATGGTTTCTTCTTATCTTTCTCATCAACACTATTTACCCACGAGACATCCGTCTCGGCTTTACCACCTAAATCCAGCCCATTAATACTCCCGCTCGCACTCCTATTCTAGAAAACGTTTCCGTCTTCTTATTAATTAGATGGTTTATTAGTAGAAAGCTTTACTTAATTCTTATATTGTTTATATAGTAAATATGAACTAAGTCTTGAATATATAAAAGGCTAGGCCTAGGCTTATTTAGTTTAAAGAGTATATCAAATACTTTTTATGATAAATAGAAAGTCTATATATAAAAGGCCTAGTAGAGGCCTACTAGGTATGAGGGCCCACCTGAGTGGCCCCTAGTAGGTCCCCTTAGTCAGCGAAGATTGGGGTATTTAGGACGGGATCAATGGGATCCGTTAGGAAGAGCCAGCTTCGAATGTATCAACAACTGTGGAAGCACGGCAACTATGGTGAAAACCATGAATAACTGGAGGCCCAGTGGGCCGTGAAGGCTGAAGACCTAGAGAGCCGCCAGCTGGCGGACAATCGTCACCAGCTGGGGAGGCCTGGCTCCAACAACAACCGCACCCATACGTTTAAGAGACCTCCATACGCATCCGTTACCTTGAGCCGAAACCTCCTCTGACACTAGGGGACTAAAATATGAATTTTCAGTGCTGCAGTTTTATCAGATCCCCTTGTCCAATAACACGATGCCACCCGGCCTGCCATGGCTCTTGGCAGCAGCGTCAATATAACCAAACGGGGAACGTCCGTCCCGTCTGCAGCCGGTGGCTTTGACTGATGTGATTGATAAGATTAGATGGCCATCACAAAGATCCTTTTTTGCGTAATTGCCCCGCTCCCCCCCGCCAATCATCCATCAGTTTATCTACCTTAAATCTACCCTCGGACCCATCTGCTTCTCCACCGACAAGGGGCTTTTATTTCCCTCCTCCTGCCAACCCGACCTCGCCCGCAAAAACAAACAACATGGGTCTAGGCCCCTCCTCACGCCACGGACAGTCATCGTCCACAGCTCTGTGGCATACTTCAGGATGAACCCCCTGGTCCCAGCCGCGAGCTGGATCCGACGATATCGGTGAGTGCCAACGGCCAGAACAGCCCTTTTCGGGAAGGCGAGCGGCATTCTCGCCGTTTCCAGCACTTGGCATCAGGTCACCGTTATCCTACAGGCAGACAGGAAGAGGAGGGGGAGGGGGGGGAGAGAGCGGGGTGGAGGAAGAGTGATATGAGCATTTTCATGCTCTGCGCGAGAGCGGAGCGGGCACAGAGTCCAACCATTACCAGACAGACCTCCCTCCCTCCCTAGGTCCTCTTCAATCTATCTTAACAAAGACGTCTTGGTCATGTCTTTAGCTGAGGTAGCATCCGCATTCCAGATGTACACTTAGAGTTACGTTAGGTTGGTTCGGCGGGTACCTGTACCCCCCCACACCCCCGAACATGGATCTCGTCCTTGCTTCTCGTCGTTGGTACGAGCTTTTCCCTTCGGCATCCCGTTCCAATAAAGAGACGCTTTACTTACAGGGCGCTCGCTGGGGGTCCAGTCACGTCGGTTCGGCGATCCGGGCCAAATCCGAGCAGACCAGATCGAACCCTGCTCACGGCGCTCGCCTGGAGTTAGTGCTCTCCCAATGCCTTGTCCGCTGCTGAAATGATGGGTCCCGGGCCAAGATGCAGAGGACCGCAGGTACGAGGGCACCACGCATACGACAAACCCGGCCGGGAATCTAGACTGACCGCGTGGTGGTTTCTGAGGAAATCCCAGAAAACCAGGGCGTTGATTATGCATATAATAAGCTCCTTCCCAACCGTCGTTCTTGTCGGTCTGTCCCCCCCTTTTCTTTTCTTCTTCACGCTCGTTCTCAATTAGCTGAATCCCCCCGCTTCCTAGTCCTCCAAAGCATCTTCCTCGGCCGCCCAAACCTCAGCCTGGTCCCCTATTGGCCTTCAAGATGCGTTCGTTCGTTACTTGCACCGTTCTGGCCTCCGTCGCCTCTCTGGCCGCCGCCGGCCTCCCGTCCAGCTGGGAGTACCCCGAGGGCGTTCCCGTCGTCGAGAAGCGCCAGGATCCCGGAACTCCTCGCTACGCGTGCCACGAGAACTGCGGTAAGACACACACTACTACACACACATATCACTCGCTCCGCTCAGCGTCGATTGGCGGCCGTATCACGAGTAACGGAGTCTGACATGATCACTTACGCAGGCACCCTGATCACTCTCGGCCGCACCGAGGGCTACTGCGACACCTCGGAGTGGTCCACCCGCTACGCCGCCTGCATGGCCTGCGCCAACGAGTTCGGGATCTGGATCTACTACCGAAACGGCGTCACCAACGCCGCCGAGGAGTGCGGCCTGTCCCCGACCCCCAGCCCCTCCGGCGCCGCCCCGGAGACCACCGCCACTGCTGCCTCCACCACCACCACCACCACCACCGCTGCTGCTACCACCCCGGCTCCCACCGAGAGCGCCGCGGAGCCCGTCACCACCAGCACGTCGGCCGCCGCCCCTCCCCCGGCTAGCCAGGAGCAGTCCTCCGCTGCCACCACCGCCGCCGGAGTTCCCACGACCCTGACCACCGCTACCACCGCTACCACCGCCGCCGCCGCCAGCTCGGCCGCCTCCGGCTCTGCTACCCCCTCCGGCACCGCTGCTTCCGGCACTTCTGCCGCCCACCCCACCCGCGTCACCTCCATCGGTACCTCCGTCGTCATTGTATGTGTCGCCTGGGCCTGGTCCTTGCTGTGATTGGGAGAAAACTTTGTAAAGAAAGAAAAAAGAAATGTTAACGTGGTTCTCGTCTCTTAGCCCTCCGGATCTCCCACCCCCAGCGCCGTCTTCGCCGGCGCCTCCAAGAACTCGGGCGTCCTGGGCGCCGTCGGTGTCGTCGGTCTGGTTCTTGCCGCTCTCTGAGCGAGACGGCGGTCGCCGATGATTGTACATGTGCGATGAGGACTTTTGGCAAATGGCATCTAGCTGCCACTTAATTCTACCGGGGGAGGGGTGGTGGGGGCCTGGTTACGTTCATGTGTGTATGATAGCGAGCTTTATTATTATACGATTAGAGATAGTGTATCAAATCCTAATTATTCTCCATCAGTGCTTTTGGAAGTATTATAGACCAAAGTATATCATGGCCACTGCTGTTCGTATGCTCCTGTTTGGTGGAATACTAGATTTTTTGGTTTGCCGCGGGGCCGCGGACAGCACCTGCATTCCCAAAGAGGGCCCTCGAAAAGGTCACGGATCCGTTCCAAGCTATACCCAGCGGCTATGGCCAGTTGTAGCATATTCCGGCCTTGTTCAGCTCCAACGTAGCTTAGAGTTCTTCCGCCGGTGCTGTATATTCTTTGTGGCGACGTGATAATCTCGAGATCTCAGCACTTCGGTGGCTTCCCACTTGTAGTACTTCGGGAAGGGTAGAGTTGATCGAAAACCATTCCAAGCTCGAGGAGTCCCCCGCCACACGTGTCTGGACCATGGTCTTGATCTGGTCGCCCGTATCGAAATCCTGCACCCAGGGAAGGGAAGAGTATCCAAGTGCGCCACTGTGTCGAACATGGTCTTCTCCAGGGCCGACAAATTCAAACGCTCCAGCGGGACGCCGTGGGCTCGGTCAACAAGTCGATGTGTTGCCACATCATGGCGACTGCGTGTTTCTGCTGCTCGATGGCCACGTCCTTGTTGCCCGCCAGAAACTCGAAATTGACGAAAAGCAACGAGGCCAGAATAGTTCTCGGAAGGGTTTGTATTATTATCGATGGCTTGACACTGAACATAGCAACAACCCCGCGACCGTAGGGCTCCAGGGACCTGTTGTATTCCTCGCAAATGATGTCTTTTTCTCCAACTGACCGGAAGTATTTTCTCAGGTTCCGAATGGCACGGCAGATCTGGCGAACAGCAGTTGCGTTCGAAGCACTCTGGGCGAAGTTCGGGGTTATCGCAGCGGTGTTTTCGACAACGAAGTACCAGCATAGTTAAGTCAGTAAAAGATTTCTCCACACAATTGACCAGAGCTCCAAATCATAATTTCCGGTCGCCCGACTCGTTTATAAGTAGTGCAAGTTATCTTGATGAAGATATGCCCCTCTAGGCTTCCCAGATCACCTTTTGCCAGTGATCAAGTGGTGAAGGCTGTTGACACGGTTCAAAAAGGCTTACGTTCTAGTAAAAGCCAGAGACAGTGAGCACCAATACAGATAACTTTGCATGTTGTAGTTGACAGCGAGCGTCTAACATGGGGCTATGATGGCTTAAATGCCATACTTGGGCTATCCCGACTCAATTCTCGATCAACCTTTACACCTCACAGCGCTTTCACTCGCGATGCGTCAACGTAGCGACTTTTTATTGGTCGTTCCAATTTCCATGCCGTATCAATGTTAAGGACCTTCGCTTGCTTTGATTCCGAGCAAGAGCAATTTGTCGAAAGACTGACAGAGAAGTACTCGCCGGTTCTTCTCACTGAGCAGAAGTCATGCGGTGTACGTCTCGCGTTTCAGGGATCTTTCGTTATTCCAAACAAACTCGCACCAAATATTTCATACCATTCAGGTTCAATTGTGGTGCGCAAGCCGGGGAAGAGACTGCAATCATTACACGCAAGTAGGAACACCGATTCCCGCACGGACAGGCCCACGGCTGATCACACATAACAGGGATGCAAGGAATCGAGCCGCATCAATATACCATGCTGGGGTATTTCTGATATTATTTTTTCGCATCTGCTTCCGTAGTCCGTCCGCACCGGACATGCTTTTGCACGTGAAAAGTGTACAATATCGCGCCCTTGTCTCGGCAGCCTTTCCGGGGCCGGTTGTTTTGACACTGGTTGCTTCCATTTCTCCGTGGCTAATGTGCCGAACTTGGTGACGTGATTGAGTCAACCCGCAGAGGCCGAGCAGCCACGCTACGAAATAGGACCGGCAGTCGATATGTGGCACGCGACATTAGGCGGGAGCACTAGCGGATTGGCATATCTGTAGCTATGGCCAAAAGCTATACAACAACAATTGAGCGTCCACCACGTCTACCCTCGGAGACAAATTTGCATGTCAAGCACAGGGCTCGATAGCACTGCGTTTACCTGCCGGATGCCTAATATGTATGTATACATTGAATTCCCCTCTAGATAGAACATAGCTGAGTGACAAGAGACTAATCACGTGAGCTCAATTCATTACGACGGACATGAGAAGCGCAAGACATCATCAAGTCAATTGGGCGGGTAGACTCCCGCTTACACCGCTTGCCTCCGGCCTATTCCCGCGGTAGCTCATCGGCGTCTGGTTGGTCCACCGAGCGGTACCGGACCGAGACCACAAAAGCCTTCGCCGAAGAGATTTGTTGGAAGCCGGGGTTTGCCTTCCGACAAGATGACTAACGCGGAGTAGCCCGAGGAGATGCATCATCAAACTATCTTAATTTTCCTGACCCTTCCGGTTCTGCCAACCTCGGTAAGCAGCATCTCAGAGGATGACAACATAAGCAAAGAAGCCGTCAAGGTACACTGAAAGTGCAGCGCAACATACCCCCTGCAGCTGGCATCACCACAATATCGGACTTTCAATGAATTACCGTAGATAAAAGTCTCCAACTGCTGTACCTTCTATGAGGCCACCCGAGACCAGACGTCAATAACAGCGCGCGAAACCCAAACCTCCGGTATGGACAGTGCCGACAAGGAGACGAGATCCGACTCGTCGCGGAATGGCGGTATCGTGGATGCAGAGGCCGGGGTTGCAGAAAGTCGCGTCGGTCGTGTTCTGAGTCGGATTGCATCAGTACCAACTACACAACCTGGCCCACCACCTGATGGAGGTTACTCTGCATGGATGGCCGGTAAGAGCCGTCATCGTCCGAAAATTCTCAATAGGGGAATGAACTGCAGCTAACTGCCGCTTCTTCACAATGCAGCTCTCAGTGCCCATTTCATCTTCATGGACACATGGTACGTTTAGTCTCCCCCTGCACTGTTGGAGCCTGTCATGTAAAAGCTGAACCTCGCCCTTGCATGCAGGGGATTTATCAACTCCTTCGGGGTCTTTCAAACATATGTGAGCAACCAGAGTCTCGCTGGGTCTTTGACACGCTGAAACGATCCAATCACAGTACGTCGACCTGTTGAACCGACCGCCTGCGGATGTTTCTTGGATCGGCTCTATCCAGGTTTTCCTGCTCTTCTTCGTCGGGGCATTTTCCGGCCGGTTCACCGACGCCGGATACTTTCGACCCCTGTTCCTCTGCGGTTCTTTCCTCATTCTCCTGGGAACATTCGCAACCGCGTGGTGCACGCAGTACTGGCAAATCCTGCTCTCCCATGGCGTATGCGTCGGTTTGGGCAACGGTCTGGCGTTCTGCCCATCGTTGGCGGTGCTGTCCACCTACTTCGACAAGAAGAGGTCCTTGGCGATCGGCATCGCGGCGGTGGGCAGTGCCTCCGGCGGCCTGATCTTCCCGAGCACCGTCCGTCAGATGCTGCCCCGGGTTGGTTTTCCCTGGGCGATGCGCACGCTCGGCTTCATTCAGCTTGCGACCCTGGCCATCGGCTTCGTCTTCTTGAAGCCCCGATTGCCGCCCCGTAGGAAGGCGCAAATGGTGGACTTGGCAGCTTTCAAGGAGCTGGAGTATTCTTTCTATGCTGCTGGCGGCTTCTTCGTAAGTCGAAACAACAAGACCCGCAAGCGCCCGCCAACAACTTACAAGTTACTTGTACTGACGACTCCACCTTGCCAGTCTTTCATGGGTGTTTATTTCGCCTTTTATTACGCCGCTTCCTTCAGCCGAGATGAGCTCTCCTTTTCTTACTCAGACTCGCTGAACTTGCTTCTGATTCTGAACGGAATCGGCTTTGTTGGACGACTGGTTCCGAATTGGTTCGCCGACAAGGTCGGCGCCATCACGGTCTTCACGCCAATGGCCTTTCTTTCCGGCGTTCTGACCTACTGCTGGATCGCCGTCAAATCACCGGGTGGCCTCTACGCGTGGAGCGTTGTGTTCGGGGTCGTGGGGAACGCGGTTCAGGCTCTGTTCCCGGCCGGCGTCAGCTCTCTGACGACAGATCCGACCAAACAGGGGACGCGGATCGGGATGATCTTCACCATCGTGAGCTTCGCGGTCCTGACGGGGCCTCCGACAGCGGGAGCGATCATCACCGCCGGCGGCGGTCGCTACTTCGGCGCTCAGGCGTTCGCTGGCAGTTGCCTGATGGTCGGGACCGTTTTCTTGGCGTTGGCGCGAGTAGTAAAGACCAAGAAGAAGAGAGAGGGCTGGTTCGCGAAGGTCTAGCTTGCGGTTCGCTACGCTTGCGTTGGGGCGGAGTTTCTTCTGGTCGGAATGTTAGCATAGCATAGCCACAAAACTATCCTTTCCTTCACACGGACCATCTACCGCTGTTCACTCTCCTACGTCGTGCCGAGTGGACGTTATTATCAGTGACCCTTGCATAGAGCTCCTGTCCGGTGCGCTTCGCATTCCTTATCTGTTCTTGCAAATGCAAACTCTAGCTCGTTACGACGATCATTTAGATATGAACTCCACTTGCGTCGTCAAGTGGCTATCTTGTCGGATCTGCTGATGCTCCATATCATTGCTGGAGTCGAGAATGGCCTCGTGGGAGGTGAAGTGTGCTTCTTTCGGAGGCAATGTTTCCCGGAAGAACCCACAGAACCTGTCGGGGTTGCAAAGCGATGAAACTACCGAATTTATAAGAGCCTTACGTCTTTCTTTGTAATGCGGTTGCAGGCCAAAGTTTTAACCCCCTGATCAGGTTCTTGTGGCTTGATCTGGTTCCTTAGGTAAAGTACTTCTTCCTGTTGGTGTTATAAGCGATTTCTAGCTAATCAGGGTTACTATTCTAGCTACCTACCTGTGGGACCATCAGTCTCCATGATACTGGGGGTTAAACTTACCCATTACACGAAGTAAAGCAGTTGGAATGCAAGTGCCGAAGCTCAATTCCTGGGTCAATCTCTCAGAGGAGCCGGATCTGACTCGCCATGGCCCCACCGCAAAATCCGAAGAGACGGCTTGCCGCCTCTCAGTTTGGGACAAGTACAGCAGTTCACAGGGGGCACTGGGTCAAAATTCAATTTTTTCCTCATTAGGTTAAAATTCTTCTCTATACCAACACCTCCCATATAGAATTAAATATTTCTTAATAGAAATATAATTATCCCATACTTTAAGTGAGGTTAGGTCTTACCCTTTATACTAATAACTTATAAATATAAATATTTCTATAATAAAGGGATTTATATTATCCCTCTTTTTATTATATTTTAAGTCTTATATATAGAATAATAAATATTTACCTTAAAAGGGCTAATCTTAATTATTTCTCTATATATTTAATATAAAAGTAGTTAATTTATACTTTTTATAATTTTAATTTATTAAAAGTTTAAAAATTAGAAATTATTAATTTCTTTATTATAAATAATTTTAAACTTAATAAATTCTTAATTAATTTAATAATTTTCTAAATAATACTAGTTAATAAGAATATAAACCTAACTAAGTAAGTACTTTATATTCCTAATTCTATTCCTAATAAATAAGTCTTATTAAGTTTAGTAAAGAGTTTAAAAGAGTATATTATAAATATTTAAAAAATATAAAAATAAATAAAGCCTAACTTAATTATTAATATTAATATTAATTTATAAAATACTTACTTTTATATTATAAATATTAATAGATTTATTATTTAAATTTATACTTAGGTTTTTTATATAAAGAAATTTAAGGAATGTAAGAGTTGTGGCTAGAGCCTAACTAGGTCATTCTAATAATTGTTAATGTAGGGGTTGGTAGATATATTAACTAAAGCTTAGGGAGCCTAACTCCCTACTGCAGAGTTTTCCTAATATACTATGGGGCCTTGGCGGGCCTTTGTTAGTTGGTTACCTAAGGTATTTGCTATAGTATTTATGTTTTAGTGTTAGGTCCTTATAATTACCCCCCTCCCCCTAGCCTTAGTTCCCAAGGCCTAAAATATAGGTTTCTAGGTGTTATGATAGCCCCCCTTTTTTCTTAGGTTTCTAGTATTATAATGCTAGTATTAAACTTATTATTAGTTATATAATAATTACTTCCCGTGTAATATTCACTTTTTTTTATTATATTTAATTATTATAGTTTATTCTTTATATATTGCTATAAATAATACTAGGTATTTTTAGGTTTTTTAAGTATTTATTTCCTATTATTATATATTACTTAGCTCTAAAAGTTAATTCCTTTATTCACGCGATACTTTACTGTGTAGTTACTAGTATATACTTATTATAAATATAAATACTATAGATTTTTTTGTGGGATTTACTTTTTCTTAGATTTTCCCTCCTTAGTTATCTTTTTTATAAGTATTATATTATATTTTTTTTTATTAATTTTTTTTTTATCTTTTTTAATTCTTTTTCTCTTTCTCTATCTCCTTATTAATTATTTATTATTTATTTTTATAATATCTTATATTATTTATATATTATAAATTCTTAATAAATTTATTTATAATTCTATTATTTTATTCTCTTACCTCTTTAGTAATATTAATAGTAGTTACCCTTACCTTAATTATTTTTTATTTATATATATTAATATTCTCTAACTTTAGTATACCTATAGTAAGTATACAGTAACTTATATTCTCTATAAGTTCTATAAGTAGAAATATACTACTATAAGTACTACTAATTTATTACTAAGTATTTAATAAGTTAATTTTAATTCTTAGATTCCTTGTGAGCTCTAGGGTATAGCCTAGTTTACTTAGAATACTTTCTACTATATCTATGAGTAGGATATAATTAAAAATCTTAATCCTAATAAGTACACTTATTATATTTACTTTATTACTAAGTATATAAGTACTTAGTAGTGGCTTACTAATTTAATTAAAGACCCTACTAATAGTAGTAGCTCTATTAATATAGAGTAATTATAAATTTAGGAGCTTATATTTATTTATAAGTATTTTTCTCTAAGTATTTTAGTCTAAGTAAGTCCTTTACTAGTGGTTCTCTAATTATTCTCTAGTTAGATTCTAATCCTATTCTAGGCCTAAATTCTTATCTCTAAGAATAATATCCTTAATTATCTTAATAGTACTTTACTACTATACCTATAGAATAATACTACTATTAAGAGTCTTTATAATACTATTACTAACCTTAATAATAAGCCCTATACTAATAAGGTTCCTCTTATTATAACTAGGGAGTAATTTACTTATTTCTTCTTTAATAAGGACCTCTATATTACCCTTATTAAGTATTTAGTAAATAAGGTTCCCTATTATATTATTGCTATTCTTAGTGCTTATCCTATGGACTATAGTATTACTATTTATACTTCTACTAAGTATACTCTAGTATAACTTATTATTAGTTATTCTCTAAAGAGACCTAGGGTTAGTATTAAGAGTAAGGGTAAGGGTAAGGCTAAACTAGTTATTATTATAAGCTTAGATATAGAGGAAGAGAATAAGAGTAAAATTAGTAGAAATAGTAATAGTGGGGATAAGAGTACTAGTAGTAGTAGTACTAGTATAGAGGCTAGTAGTACCTAGGTTTTTTCTTTTATTAATAATTCCCTAGTAATTTATTATTAAGTTTTAATTTTTATATAGTTATTTTTAGGTAAAATACCCTAGTATTAGGTTAGTTTTTAGGCCTGAATTAATTTCTCTCCCCTTATAACTTTCCCCTAATTTCTAGTTATTTAGTAATTTACCTCTAAATTATTAGTGAAATTCTCTTTTATTCCTAATTATTCTATTTATTATAGGACTTTTAAATTTACTTATTATATTTATAGACTATTTCTTAAGTATTTACTAAGTTCTTTATTAGCTCTTAAGTATTATACTCTATAGGCTAATTTACTTATTTTATAAAATACTATATTTCTTTATTAGTTCCTTATTTATTTATAATTTCTTTTATTTTTTATTCCTTAGGATTATTTTCTAGGTCTAGTAGTATTCTATTTTTATTAGTCTCTTATTAATTATTCTATAGTTTAATTAATATAATAGAGAAAATATTATATATTTACTTATACTTCTCTAGGAATTATACTCTATATACTTAGAAGCTAATATACTCCATAATTCTAACTTTAATAAATTAGAGTATTAACTTCTTATATTTAAATCTAAAATTTCTTATTAATAGTTTAATAATTACTCCCTATTAGTATACCTACTCCTTATATTTAGTATTATAATACTTTGCTTAGGACTCTATAGTTTTTTATTAAAAGTCCTGGGCTTTTCTCCTTAGTATTATAATATAGTTAATATATTTAGTTACCCCCTAGATATTTACTCTCTATATTAGGATATATTTAATATACTAAGAGTAATATTTATATAGGGCTTCTATTAGTAAGTAACTAGTAGTACTATACTTATTATTATTATATATAAATTCTACCTTAGCTAGGTAAGTTATTTATTTCTCTAGGTTATTCCTAGTATATAATTAGAGATATTTCTCTAGGGTTTAATAGGTTTATTCTATCTACTTATTAATTTATAGGTAATAAGTTATAGAGAGCCTCCTCTTAGATTTTCTTAATTATATAAACTCTTCCTAAAAATAATTAGTTAGTAATTTATTTTAATTATTTATAATATTTTTAGGGGTTTTAAAATAATATTCTATATACTTATAGAAAATTTATATTAACTTAGTAACTATTAGTTATTTAGTAATAGGGATAAATATTATAAACTTTATTATCCTATATATAATTATAAGAATTATATTATACTCTTTATTATTATCCTAGGTACTTAATAATAATCCTATAATAAAATCTAGGCTAATTTCTTAGAAGAGATATAAGAGTAGTAATAGAAATTATAATTAATTATATAATTTATACTATAGGACTCTAACCCCTTAATAAGTTTAGTAGGTTTCTATATATACCCTAATATTCTCTCTTATATTTAACTAGAAAAACTTATATTAGACTAGGTTCTTTATTTTTATAGTACTTATATAGTCTACTTTATTATTATTATAGTATTAGTAAAGAATTTCCTATTATAGAGTTACTTTATATAGAATTATTAATTTTCCTTTCCTAAATAGTATTCTATTAGAATTAAGGGTAAAGTTATTTTTATCTCTAGTGGCTCTATGGGCTTTCTCTAATATAGTTTAGTAGTACTAGTTTTTAGTTTATAGTCCTTAAATAAGACTTTTTAAATTACTTAAAGGTTATAAAGTAATTACTATTTTATTTTGGGTGAATTTCTCTACTATTTAGTATAGAATATATTACTCTAAAATAGTAACCCTAGCTCTAAATAAGTTCTCTATACTTATAAGTACTTACTAAGTATTCTCTAAGTCCCCTTTTACTCTTTAGCTCTGGGTAATAATAACTATAATAGAAGTAGTATTACTAGTTAGCCCTAAAAGGCTTTATTAACTAGGGGCTAAGGGGTCCCCCTTTTTATAGGAATTTATTTAAGTTAGCCTAAGTATAGTTTAGGTGGCCTGGATAAAAGCCTTAGCTATTTCTAATTTACCTTTTAGGTCTATAATTAATACCTTAATTTTAATTAGTAATTTATTAATAAGTTTTAGTTTCTTTATAAGAGTTAGTAAGATATTATTATACTTTATCTCCCCCTCTATATAATTTAGTCTCCTGGATAGATTATTTATAGAGTTATTAATACTTAATTAGTATTTTAGGTTAAAATTAAAGGTGAATAGCCTAAATACCTACTTAGTAAGCTTTCCCTAAAGGTCCCACACTAGGGTAATAATAATACCCTTAAGGGCCTAGTAATTAATAAGAATTATAAATTTCCTTAATATCCCCTAGAGGTAGTAGCCCTAGTATTCTAGGCTTTTAATAATTATTAGTAATTCCTATTACCCTATTACTTATCTCTATTTAGTATTAAAGAGCTTTTATAAATAGTATATAACTAGTTATTATTATTCTTTATTATTCTATTGGGATAGGATTCCTAAGATAGTTTTAGCTAAAGTGTCTATTTTAATTCTTGTCTCCCAGGTAGAGTCCTAGTACCTTAGTATAATTACTAAATAGAAAGTAGTCTTAAGTTAATTAAATACCTATTATACTTTCTCTAGTTAAATAAACTTACTCTTTTTTATTTTATTCTTACTCCCTTTTAATAAGGTTATTATTAGTGTGATAATTACTAAGTAGTTAGTAATGAACTTCTAATAGAAATTATAAAATCCTAGGAATATTTAAATATTTTAGAAGGTCTTTAGTAATTATTACTTTTTAATAGCTACTACTTTAGAGGGCTCTATTAAGATTCCTTCCTATTCTATAATATAGCCTAGGAATTCTATTTCCTACCTATAGAAATAATATTTCTGGAGTTTAGTATATAACCCATTTTACTAAAGTCTATAGAGTACCTAGTAAAGGTCTTTAGTATATTATTCCCTTATTTCTAAGTACACTATAATATTATTTATATAGGTAATATAGTAAGTATTAAGTAACTTAGTAAATAATTAGTAAATATATACCTAGAATATAATTAGTGTATTTATAAGTCTAAATAGTATAACTAGGTACTTAAAATAATTATACTAAGTCCTAAAAATTATTTTCTAATAGTCCTCTTTTTTAATTCTAATATAATAGTATATATTATAGAAATTAATTTTAGAGATTTATTTTACTCCCTAGAGCTTATTTAGTAACTTACTAATTAGTAGTAATAGGTAATAATTTTTAATTATTACTTTATTTAGGCCCTTATAATTTATATAGAGCTATAGGGAATTATTCTTCTTAGGTATAAATAGGATTAGTACTCCTATTATATTAATTAATTCCTAAATATAATTATTTATTAGGTTTTTAGTAAGGTACTAGTAAAGCTCTTTTAGTTATTCCTTATTTAGGGGGTAAATTAGTCTATATAGAGGTGTTTTTCCTTTAATAAGGTTAATACTATATTCTATACTCTTAAGAGTAGAGTACTTCTTTACTAATAGTTTATTAAAGGTTTCCTATTCCTTCTAAAGTTCCTTTAATAAAGTAATCTCTCCCTTTTAGGTCTTATTTCCTTTATTAAGTACTACTATATAAAGTTTAATTGTGTCACAGTTCTTCTATTGGTGTAATATGTATTGTTATTTGAGATCTAGGTATGCGCAGAGAATAGCGCGCAGAAGGCTAAATACAGCGTTATGGGCAGTGTATTGCGGCAGTATCCATCATAGTGGATATGGCACCCACTATGATGGGTATTGGCACAATAAACTTATGACAT